>PVKS010003708.1:0-100760 GCA_004027875.1 Aplodontia rufa | reverse complement strand
CATCATGATCTCTTCCATAGCCATCCATTTACCTTCAAAGGCTGCAATATCATTGTTTCTAATTGCTGTGTAATATTCCATGGTATAAATGTACCACAGTTTCTGGATCCATTCTTCCAGTGAGGGACATCTGGGTTGTTTCCATAGCCTAGCAACAGTAAATTGTGCTGCTATGAACATAGATATTGCTGTGTCACTATAATGTGCTGATTCTAAGTCCCCTGGAAAGATTCCCAGGAGTGGAATAGCAGGGTCATGTGGTGGACTCATCCCTAGTTTTTTGAGGATTATCCACACTGCTTTCCAGAGGGGCTGTACCAGTCTGCAGCTCCACCAACAGTGTGTTAGTGTGCCTATCTCTCCACAGCCCCTCCAGCATCTATTATTATTTTCTTCATCTTTGTCATTCTGACTGGCGTAAGGTGATATCTTAATGTGGTTTTCATTTGCATTTCTCTGATTACTAGAGATTTAGAGCACTTTTTCATGTATTCATTGGCTTGATCAATGTCCTCTGGTGAGAAGTCTTCTCAAAAGTAAGAAAATGGTTGTTTTAAGACAAGAGAAAGGGGCATGAGCAGAATATTTCCCATTACTCTCCTGCTGCTTTCCCTCCACATCCTCCTCCTGGTGCAGGGCCCAGGCTCACTCTCACCCATGGGCACACACGTACCAACCTGCACACTCGTACAAACTCACACACATGTACAAACACACACACATACAAACTCACACATGCATACAAACTTGCACACATATGCAAACTCGCACACATGTGCAAACTCACACAATATAAATTCGCACATGTGTACAAACTCACACACACGTACAAACTCACACAATACAAACTCTCACATGCATACAAACTTGCACACATGTACAAACTCGCACACACCTACAAACACACACAAACTCACACACACATACAAACTCACACACTTGTACAAAATCACACAAATGCATACAAACTCAAGCACACTTACAAGTCAGGTCACACCTGATCCCCTCAAGTGAGTAATCTGGGTGGAGCTGACCACACTGTTACTTTAGAGACCCTCCTGTTAGGGCCACCCACAGGACAGGACCCTGTCCCAGCTGCACTCACAGTTGAGTTGGCGCTGCCACACTCAAGGCACGAATGCATGGGTGGAAGTGTCAGCCTCAGCTGCAGGGCTCCTTTCCCAAGGCTCCTTCTGCCCTGTCCATCTCATCACAGGGCCTGCAGCTGGTGTCCTCCTGGATGCCAAGGGGGCCAGAACACTGGGTAGGCACTGAACTCAGGGAATCTAGCAACATCAGGTGGCACTGATGAGGAGGAAGGATGCAGGTGCCATGGGCAGGGAGGAACACTTCTGGCAGAGTCCTCTCTCAGCTGGCTCTGCTCTGCCCACCTGGCTCCTCCCAAACACCCCACCTTGCCCAAGAGCTTCAGGGTCTACACTGCTGGCAAACTCCTTGCTGGCTGAGCCCCTTCCTGCTGACTTGACAAGGGAACCATTACGCAGGGAGGAGACACTCACATGAGTTCTCTTGGAGGACCGCCCTTGACATGTTGGAGCATCTGCCTTTGAGTCCCAGGAGTCCAGAGTCCACTGGTAGAGTTGCAAATGCGTTCTCTACAGTGGTTCAAGTCACCGTGAATGCACTAGTTACTCTTTCCCCCATGATTGTGCAAAGTTCAGCACCTGTTATTGTAAAAATTCAAGAAGAGGAAAATAAAACTAAGAACACATACAATTTTAAAAAAAGAAGTTACTCAAACAGGCTTGCTTGTTTGAGAAGCAGGAGATATGAGCTGGGGATGTGCTTCAATGCCAGAGCACTTGCCCGGCGTGTGTGACACTCTGGATTTGATCCCCAGCCCTGCCTTTGTATCCATACAGATGTAGATATGAGAAAGATCTTAGCTCTTTGGGCTGTCTAAGATTAACAATGTTTAAGAATTCTCCTCTGAGTTAATGTCAGATGCTATACTGGCTTATTAAAATAGCAGAAATACATTTAGTGGTCTGAATCACAGAACTGTACATAACAGTCTTTATCAACAAGGGAAAATATTAAATGGGAAAAGGGAGTCTTGGTAACTTTTCATTTTTTTAAGAAATCTTAAGAAATTAATTGATGAATGTGCCTGTATTCTCCAAGGTTGTGCTTCCCTATGAAGGACCCTGGAAGCCGGATGCAGGAAGCACGGCGTGTCTGATCTAGATGGTGAGCACCCACCAGCTGACATCTTCAGGGTCAGCAAGCCAGCCTTTTCCTCCATCTGGTGTGCCACAGGGCTGAACTTTACACGATGGCTCGGCCAGGCCCCACATCATTGCATTGTTAGTCGGTAATTAAATGGTAGCCAGTCAGGAGATTATTTTTCTGGAATCCTCGTAGCTCGCAGTGCCATCTTAGATGCACCAGAGTTTAAAATGTTCATTCCTATGAATTTTTTCATCAGCCTCTCAGACTTATTTACGACATAAAACTTGATCTAAATGTGTTGAACTCATTGTTCTCCAAATCTAAATTATCCTGTTCAAATCCACTGGATTTGTAGCAGCACATTCTTCAATTTCACTTCCTGATGAAAAGCTATTTATTCAGATCCATGGGAATATAGAAAATCATTGAAGGGAAATCCACCATGGACACATCAAGTGGGTATTTGTATCCATTTTCTTCTGACTACCTAATTTCTCTTCCTGGACACTTGTTACATTTAAATTTAGGAATATTTTAACATAAGTCATGTCAGGTATATACACTAACAAGATTATTTTCCTAATCATGTTGTCAAAAAGACATTATTCACAGTGAGAACATTAACAGTAATGATGATAACAAAACAATAAGAGAAACGTGAAGCAAAGCAACCAATCCTTCACTGTGGAACTTCCCAACTAATCAACCCTTGACAGGCAGGGTGATTTCACAAAAGTAAAAGCCTCAACTCCTTGGCATAGTAAAATTTTAAATATACAGCCATCTTTGTGAATTATCACATCTTCCCCATTTTCCCTAAATAATGAGAGAAACACATTTTTTTCCTTATAGCAATTATTTCTTCTGAAATGAAAAAAGGGTTAGTATGAAAATGAGAAGCAAGAAAAATAAAGACAGACCAAGGTAACATTCACTCTAATGCTCTGAGGTTACTGGGGTGGCCAAACGCATGAGCCTTCTTTCCCTGTCCATGAAGTGGGAATAATAATGCCCTCTTTCCACCATTGCTGGGCTAGAAAAGGGTGGTGCAGAATTGGTCGTCTGCTGTTCCTGACACTTTGCACGGGGTAGAATTCTGTGCTCTTAGCAGAAGACAACTTCATTGTAGTCATTGGCGATGTTCAGGTTCTGCATTTGTTGGTGATTTTTACTTTATTCTTTATGGTTTTTTTACTATTGGTATATATTTATCACTTTTACGACCATGCAAATGACATACCTCCATTTTGAAGCACAGGTGCACACAGAATCATTGCTGTTGCTGGCATTAAATGTTTTAAATTAAAGACAGGAAATACAGACCAAAGGAAGAGAACAGAGACTATAGTAATAAACCTACACATGCAGGGACAGCTGCTCCTCAGCAAAGATCCCAGGAGCAAGCAATGGGGAGAGGACAACCTTATTAGCAAATAGCACTGGAACTTGAGAGGACCTGCGAATTGGGTCCTTATTTTACATCATGGACAAAGATTAACTCTAATAGATTGAGAATTGAAACAGAAGACCTGAAACTGTCACGACTGCTCCTAGAAAACATGGGGTGAAACTTTCACGACATTGGTCCATGTGATGGTTCTTTTTATATAATACCAAAGTGCAAGAAACAAAAGCAAAATTAACCTAGTGGGATTACATCAAGTGACAAACCTCTGCAGAAAAGGATGTAGTAGACAGAGTAAAGGCAGCCTGCAGTTTCTGGAAAACACTTTCAAACCACAGCCTGATAAGGTATTAACATCCAAAACATACATGGTAGACCTACAGCTCAATAGCAATAGTGGAAGGAAAGCATGCAACCTTACTAAAATTGAGCAAAGAATTCGAACAGACGCTTCTCCAAAGAAGACACACAGCTGGCGCACAGATGTATGAGGGGAAGCTCAACATCACTACTCACCAAAGAAATGCAAAGCAAGACCCAATAGTGCGTCACCTCGCACTTCTTAGGACATGTTGTTCCTGACCAAAAAAAAATAGGTAAATAAATGAATAATTATGAGCAAGGATGCAGGGAAATTGGAATCATTATACACTATTGGTAGTAATGTAAATCATGTCACTATTATGGCAAATGGATATGGAGGTTTCTCTAAAAATTCACCATATAATTAGCTGATAGGCCAGCGATCTCCCTTCCAGGTATATAAGCTCAAGAGCTGAATCAGGATATTGAAGAGATGTATGCACCCCATGTTCATTGCAGCACTCTTCACAATAGTCAGGACTGGAGACACTCTGAATGCCGATTAATGGATGAATAGATCAAATGTGGAACATTAGCCTTAAAAAGAAGGAAGCCCCACAGCGTGGATGATGTGGGAGGATGTTATACCCAGTGAAATGAACCAGTCACAGGACAGATCCTACACAACTCCAGTGTCCCAAGGATCTGCGGTAGTGCAGCCCACAGAAGAAAAGGGTAGAATGGTGTTCCCAGGAATGGAACAGGGAGAAATGGTAGCTTTGCAAGGACCTGATGTGTCAGCTACACAAGGTGAGTGAGCTCTGGAGATAGGCCATGTAGCATCACACCTATTGCTTATAATAAGTCATCAGGCGCCTCAAACATTGCTTAGTGCACCAATGCAAAATAAGGAATGAAATTTGCTAAGATGGTAGATTCGTGTGAAGGGTTCTTACAGCAAATAAATAAATAATAATAATCCCTGTTATTTGCAAGTCGTTTGTTTTTGAGACTCGTGACCTATTCTCAAATGCAGTCGCTCAAAGATTTTGATTGCAAAATACCTAATTTATACCCAAGATCCTTAGGTTTATGCATTTCATTTTAATAGAACATTGTCTAATCTTCTGAGATTTTTCTGAGCCCAGGAAAGGGGAGAGCTGAGTGAGCTCCTCATGAGTTCCAGAGTCAAGAGTCTTAAGCAAGGCCTTCGGTAAGTGGTTCAACATCCTCACGTGTGAAATTGTTGTGGAAGTAGTTTCATATCATAGATTGGTGTGATCATTACGTGGAATCACCCACACGATGCGTTCAGTACATCCGCTGACGCATCGTAGGGTCTCAGTAATGTGGAGTCCTCATTGCTTCCTGTGAAATCAATCTCACTAGCTCCATTTCTGTCCTTCCTCACACCCTAAGCATTGTGCATTGAAGATCATGTGGAGGACCAAAGCTCGGGGAGCCACATGGGGTCTGGCTCTGTCAGTACTAACAGGGGACAGCGAGGCGCTGTGCTTCTGTGACAGCCTGCACTCTCTAGAGTCCAGGATGGAAGGTGCCAATGGTGTTGCTTCCATTTCCAACAAATGGTGTCTCCCTGCAGAGGACAAGGAGGCCGAGTGGAGAGGGCAAGGCTCATGTGCCTCTTCCCATCCTGAACTCAGGAGGCTAACATGGCAACTTCAAAGACAGCATGTCTTCCAAACTCACTGTCCAGTGGAGAGGGCCTCAGCCAGTGCTGAAAAACAGGTTTGCTTTGTCAAAAGAAAACACACACACACACACACACACACACACACACACACAGCAAATCCAGTTCAAACACCCACTTGGCTTTTATTTGAGATTCTAGAACCAGGCCACAGCTCATTCTGTAAAATATAAAGTGTCCAATGAGCTGAGCATCTGGGGTTGGGCAGAAAAGGACTGAAAAAAGCAGAAACAGGCAACAGAAAGCATACTGGTCATTTCAACCCTTATAAGGTGAAAGCAGAATAAAATTCCTTACTACACCAGCTCAGATAAAATGGACCCCTTCCACTTGGTTGCTGTGAATCTCATATTTGGAGGAAATTGTCCTACTTTGAAATTCAGTTTGATTTTGTGGCACTCAGCCAAGTAACTCCATTCTGGTTTGGTCTGGTCTGCAGGAGGCTTGTGCAGGAGGCTACTTCAAAGTATGGCCCCTCCTGCAAACTTTGCTCAGCACTTTGAGAGTTCTTTGAGTCCTACATCTGAGAGTTCTAGGTGATATGACAATGACAGCCAACAGCTACTGAAAACAATTGAGGACTCTCAGCACCCAAGCCACTGCAGTGTCCAAGATATTTCTCTGCTCTCCCAGTTTTGTCTTCCAAGGGGAGCCTCTTGCAGAAGCGTGGAGCTCTGTTCTGGTCACATACTCCCCAGGGTTCATCCTCTCTGTACCCATGTGCTTGGTCAGGTATGGTGCGTGAGCCCCCATCTCCTCGTGGTGATAATTAAAATTGAATTGCACTTGACACCCCCTCCATCTCAACTGAGGGGAATTGGATTGTTCTTGTCACACCTCTCAAATTTGTGACACTGTCTGGGGTGACTTTAATAATCCTTTGCCACTTATTTGAAGGCAATAGTTCTTAATTTTCAAGAAAGAAAGAAAATGGATGTACCTGTAAAATAGGAAAAAATAAAGTTTTGTTATGAACAAGCAATGTACAAAGAGTCACAGATAAAAAATAATTAGAAATGTGACTATTTTTCCCCAATTTAAAAAAATTCTTCAAAAATGATTTAAGAAGTCGCCTTCAAACATTTGAAGATAATAAAAAAAAAACAAGGGGTCAATGACATTTTCAAAGTCGTCAGTTGACATGTGAGAAAAATATCCAGAGCCACACCTGGATGGTGGTCTCTGCAGACTCTGGCCTCCTCTTTTACCTTCTTCCCCTGGGATGTCTTCTGGTCCTGTCTGTCACTGAAATAAGCCCAGCACTTCCCCACCCCAGCACCTTTGCATGAGCCACACCCTCTGCTTGAGATTCTGCGACCTGCTCCTCACATCTGCTTGTCCTGTGGGCCTCACCTCTCATCTCCCTTCTGCAGAAATATCCTGTCTCCCCCATTCAAACAGCCTCAGTCAGCCATGAACTCTGTCATCTCCTCTTGGATATGCTCTTCCCATCTTTATCAAACCGTTAATATCTCATACTTATTTTTAATTCTATTACTATGGCTACCCTTTGTCTCCCTGAACTACCAGCTGCTCGGGCACCTCCTACATTTCAGCACCTAGAACAGCTCCCAAGCTACCGCTGTACTGATGCAGGGCTGTGAAATGAAGGAATGTTAGGTCACTGCTTAGATGCTTCGGAACCAACACCAGAATTCCAGAGTACTTATAGGCAAACACAATGGAATTTCTTGGAGCATTCACATGATAAATTATTATAAGCAAAATAAATATTAAATTGATTAATTATTAAATCAATAATATTGACCCCATCCTTAAAAAGTGTTCCTTCTTCGTGTGTATACTTCCTGCTTGTTGACAACGTGGAGGACCTAGAGTTGTTGGTTGTCTGAGGTCTCCTCCAACAGAGTGACCTGGTCAGTGTCATGGGGGAGATGCACAGGGTTGATCATTGAAATCCGAAGCCTCTCTTCCTGCTCAGAAGCCACGTTAAGCTGCTATGAGCTGTTGGCTGCTTCCTGCTCTGACTCTACATCCTAAGAGATTTGAGGGAACCGAAAAAGGCAGGACTATAAAGATCAAATTGCATCTCCTGACATCCTCCCCAGCCAAGTCATAGTGGCAGCACTCTTTGTAGCCCCAGTAGGCATATAACAAAGGGATGGAACCACAGGGGACAACACTCCAGGCTGTGACTTTCTGCAGTTCAAAAATAGATTACATTGTGCAATTCGTGGATTTGCAGCAACTGCTTGCCCCAAATTATGGTAGTCAGATGGAATTTACCTTTGAAATTACTATCACAGATCTGCAATGAGAAACATAATTACCAAAGAAGTCAAATCATTAAGTCTGTAATTTATGTACACGCTCACTGGAATATGTGCAAACAGTTTAGGCAAAATATTTTTTTCATACCAGTGACAAATTTAGACTCATTAAATATGCACTAGTCTAACTATATGGCTCATTTCGGTTTCCAAAATAAATCTCCAAGCTCTCTATAAATTCAGTAGAGGCATTCTGGTTGGCAGACAGAGCGCAGTCCCTGGAGCTCTACCCCTGGGCTTGGATCCCGGCCTCTTTCTTCCAGATGTATGATCTCAGGCAAGTCCTTTCTCATCTTGGAACCCTGGCATCCTTTACTTTAAAATAGGAGTAACAAAAGTGCTATCTAATATGTGTGCTTCAAGATTCAACTGGGCTAATGTATTTGTAAAATTTGAAGTGTATAGCACATGATATGCATTACAGATAATTGTTCTTAAAGAGAGAGAGGGAAAGAGAAAGAAAGAATCGATTGCATTTATTTTTTCATCTGGCCATTCTTTCTCCAACACTTAGCTGTGTATGTAGTGCTGGGATTTGAACCCGGGTCCTCGTGTAATCCAGGCAAGTGCTCCAAACTCTGAGCCACGGCTCCAGCCATACGGATAATTGTTAAGTGGGTAACTATCATGTCCTTCACAGGGAATGCTACCCCTGTGGATAAGGCAATGTGCCGGGGGCATCCTCAGCACACTGGATGAACTCTGAATGTCTTCCTGGTGCTTGCTTTACTCAATGATAAGCAATAGAAAATATGGTCTATATTTTTTAATAAATGCAGATGTATCTTGGGGTAGACATTTTAATATAAAAATGAGCATTCAAGGAGCTGTTTTCTGTATCTGTCCTTGGGCCTCACGGAGGACCCTCATTCCCACCTCCTGCACCCTGCATGCCTCCCCCCAGGAATCTGAATCCCACCCAGACTTGGGTTTCCTGCTCCATTCCACTTCACTGTCCCTATGATTCTGTTACCCATCCCTGCATCCCTGTGATAGCCACTCCCTCCCTCCCTGTGACACCTGTGGGAATCCAGTCCTGCTCCAATAACTATAGAACATTTTCTTTGCTATGGGAGCTGTCAAGTCGGCTACTGTGTGTCACATCTCCTGCCCTGAATGGCCCTGAGGCTGTGGGCATTCTGTGGCGGTTGCCACCCACTGAATGGCCTTGATGCACACCCATAGCCCTGATGCTCTGGGAGCTGCTGGAGTTCCAATTCTGTTCCCAGCATTCTGCCTAGAGCAGTGTCTTCCCACTGGCTGTGCTCCAGACCCCACACAGTTATAGGGTGCCCTTGAACCTCACAGTGACGTCAATGCAAAGACAACTGCTTAAGTGGTTATTGACTACAGTGTGTGCTAATTAATCATCAGTCACAAGTCTGCAACCTTCAGGGGCTCTGTCTGCTTGTCCTCAGGGAGCCTGGTAGCTTGGCTCAGCACCTGCAAGGACCGACTCAAAGAGGTGAGCAGCACCTTTAATGAGGAAACTATCTGCAGCAAGGCCTGAGTCACAGCTCAGCAGGACAGGGAACAGCAGCCCTCAGGATGTGTGTTGACATGAAGTTTCATGCCTAGCCACGCCCCTGCAGATCCTACCATCTTCATTTTTATTTAGCTGTGTTCTTTGGAGATGGCTGATGGCAGGGTTGATAGAAAACAGCACAAGAATACTAACTTATTTTTTAAAAATATTTCTTCGGGGCTCTCTAGTTTCCAGGTAGTGAGGCAGACTATACGGAGCTGGATCTGATCAAGATGGAGCCGATTTAGTCAACAGCAATCTTCAGTCAACCAAAGTGGGGTTAATACGTTGATGCCTGTCCTGATAGAGTTCATGGAGTTTGCCTGAGGAATGCAGAGAAGAGAGATTTCATAGGATCTGGCTGCTGTTCAGAGGGTATGAGATAAATCCAGGAGCTATTTGTATGGGACACTCCAGGATCTGCACACCAGGGGTAGAGTTAAGGATGGGAGTGGTCCCTTTGACGGTGGGCAGGTTGGTAATGAAAGATCATCAGGATGTCCAGATGGTAATGAACAATCAAGGGCTGGACGTGAGCTCAGAAATTTAGGGGTTGTATCACAATAAAGATACAGAGGCTTTGGATACACCACCATGAATGACCCAACAGGAATCTTGAGACCAGCAAGATGAAACGCTTCTGGAGTGAACAGAACGAGAGTCACACTCAAGAGGGGGCCAGGAAACCAGCAGCGACAGCCTGCAGTTGAGGTGTCAAGGACAGGTGACTCTTTTGCACTTCGAGCACTGCTGTGGGATGGGGAACAACTGGGACTCTGGATTCAGCTACAGGAGTGTTACCATGACCTTGAAGAGTGAACAGGCAATGAAGGGACTAAGTCAGCAAAGAGCAGGTGAGTGACAGCCTAAGGCGGAAGTGGTGGAGATGCCAAGGGCCGGCTACTCCTCTCGGAAGCTCTGCTGGGGAAAGGGTCCTGTTGTCTGCAGGACACTCTGGAAACAGACGCATTTCAAAGTGATATTTGGGCCATAAACACATTTACATATCAAGGATAAATAACCAGCTTAAGGATGAGGTTGAAAATTCATGAGAGCAAGGTAAATAGGGCAGAGTGGGGCTGTGGGGGACTGGGGAAGGAGTGGGCTTATGAGCGTGGAAAGGACGTAACATGGGACATCGGATCACAAGGATTCTGCTGCTAAAGGCAGCAGCTGCAGAGAATAAGATTGTAAGAATGGACAAGGGCACTTGGCTCAGATTTCCATGAATGCAGAAGAGTCATTAGGTCATTTTTTCCTAAAGCTGACCCCTTAGGAGAAGAAGTGACTCCTTCCCATCCCTGAAAAGTTTTTCCTAGGTTAAAGCCCTTGCATTGCAGCTATGTGGGAGTCTTGGTCCCCCTTATTTATTGTTTTCTCCTGAGAGTTCAAGTCATACAACACAAAATCACAACAACTGGAGACTCCAGTTAATCTGTTGCTAAGATGTGTCCCTCCCTAGTAACATTAAAGCTACCAAAATAACTCCTTTTATGGTTCCTTGAGCTTCAAATACCAACTCAGAATGCAAAACGATATTCTTTCCTAACAGATCCACATGTTCAGAGAGAACATTGCAAACTTCACACACCTAATTCAAATCTTCATTTACTTCATTTTCTCGGGATGAAGTGACCCCCAAGAGCCCAACATTCTCCAAGCATGGCCACAGATGAAAAATCAATGTTGTCACAGCACGCAATGAGGAGACGCTTCTCTGCTCCCTGAGCGGTTGAAACGTCCACCTGTCTCTTACTGTACATGCTTTTTTTTGTTATTAGAAAGGGGACAGTGAGAGATAGAGAAGCAATTTTTATTTAGTTTTTCATGTGACTTTCATTCCTGGGACACTTCCTTGTGCACGTGGTGCTGGGATTCAAACTCGCATACTCGTGCATGCCAGGCAAGCGCCGTAACCGCTGGGCCACTGCTCCAGCCCCACTGTGCATGTTTTAATGAGAGATTTTTATTATTCTGTGCCCTGGGTCCTTTTGCAAAGGGGGTGTGTTCTAAGTCTCATGATAAAAATAACGATTTTTCCATGGTGCGACGTGATGCGATGCAGCATCGGTGCCAGGTGTGTGTACCTGCATCACGGTGTCACAGCTGGCTGACAGCAAGGGCAGTCGTCAAGGGACAGTTAAAGACTGGGGACACAAGGCTGAAGAAGGAAAGCTGCGCGTCTGTGAAGCTTTAGAAACATCGCCCTCCCTCCCCTTTCCAAGGACTCTCAGGGCAGCAGCGGAGGAGGATCTATGGCATTTAGGCTGCCGACTTCTTTTCCAATGATGGCTGATTTATTCCTTTGTTTCATCTGAGTTACTCTTTCTTTAAACTTAAAATACACAATATTTAGGGGCTGGACTGGTGGCTCGGTGATTACCACACTTGCCCAGCATGCACGAGTATAGGAGTTCAAACCCCAGCGCCACGTACACAACAAAGTCTTGGAGCAACGAAGGCCACATGAAAAACTAAATAAAATTGATTCTTGTTTCTCTCTCTCTCTCTCTCTCACTGTCCCTTCCTCTTTAAAAAAATACAATATTAAATCAAAGTAAAACATTTATTTATGATAGACAAACCCATTTGAAGCAGCCAGTACTTTAAAGTCTCCTCAAATCTGATTAAGTAGATATTTTGTTACCAAGTCCTAAGCTGATTGATAATTAAGAGCAATCTGAAAGTCAGAATTCACTTTCTGAAATTGAACAAGATGTTATGCACTACCACGCTGATTATTCCTCAAGATATATCATAAGGTGATTTATTTTGCATGTGAGTTTTGTATTTGGGTATTGTCTTAGGCCCTCTAGGCTTCTATGGCAAAATGCCTTAGACTGGGTAATTTGCAAACATCAGAAACTTCCTGGCCACCATCGTGAAGGCTGGGAAGTCCAAGATGGAGGCAGCGGCAGGTCGGGTGTGGAGCAAGGTCTCATTCCTCCTGGATGACACCCTATGTGTGCCCTCACGTGGAGGGGGCAGGAAACAGGCTCCCCCAGGCCTCCTACAGAGGGGCGCTAATCACCTCCCGAAGGTCCTGTCCCCTCTGTGGCACTGGAGATTATTTTCAACAAACACGTTCTGGAGGGATGCAAACATTGCATCATTGTGGGTGTCCACCTTTGAAAGTGGTCAATCCCTTATTTTTAATTGGAATTGCGGAGTGCTGTGCTGGAGAGGGAGTTTTCCTGCTCTCCAGGGTCACACGAAGCTCCTTTCATGCACTGGCCGGTTGATAAAAGACCCTGCTCAACTCTCTCGCTGGAATAAGGCCATCTGGGTTATTGTTTTCCCCTGCCACCTTTCAGGTTCATAGAATTACTCTGGCAAACTCCATGACTTCCGGACTGGGTTCCCCTGGCCACAGGCTGCCACATCCGCAGTCTGGCCCTTCCTTCTCCCTCTTTCCTGGAAGGCACATTCAGCAGGCCCTCCCTTTCCCGGATGGTGCCGTCCACCTGTCCCCAAGTCCACACTTCCCTCCTTACAACCCCAGTCTCCAGTTTACCGTGCGGTCCTCACCCCTGCTCCAGCACCACTCCTAAATCCTTTTCACCCACGTGCACGCGCGCACACACACACACACACACTCTCCCTCAGAAAGAAACATTTTCAAATGCTGGGAAAACTGCTCAATGTTTGTAGAAGGCTTCAGAAACGAGTGGAAAACATACATATGGCTGAATAAATGGGTTTTAGTTTTTATACATTAGCCTGAAGAAGCTGAGGAAGGAACAGACACAATGTGAAAGCACTAATAGTGTCTCCGAGATATTGAGGCACACTTGTCTTTGCTGTTCCAAACCTTCACCTCAGACACTGTGGGTGCTAGATCATAGATTCCCACACCTCTGCACCTGCAGCAACCACACCATGATGCATGACTAGGGGAAGCTTTATTGCGTTTAGTTATTGTACTCTCTGCATGCATTTCAAGACCATTCCCGGTCCTGAAATACATGTTTTGAAAGTGTCACTTTCTCAGTACTGCTGTCGGTTGGTGCTCACCAGGGTCACTGCTGCTGGATACTGTAACAAACCTCCACTGGTCCCTGGGAGCTGGACAATGCACATGCACATCTCACACATGTGTGTTCCAGGGGCATTAGGGCGGCTTTCTCTCAGGAATGCACCCACCAGCCCTGCCTCTCCTTCTTGTGCTGCGCCGTCACCAACATGAGCTGACCAGGGTTGTCACCAAAGGGGAAGGCTGCATGGAGAGCTGCACGGTGGCTGCATGGCCAGGTCTATAGGTCTCCGTCCCCACCATCGTTGTCCCATCATGGCTCCATGTTGCAAAGGCAGCTGGATAATGCCGTCTTCCTCTGTGCAGGGGAGGAGGAGAACCAGGCAGGATTCCGCCTGCCCCTCACGGCTCTCTGCCACAGCTTGATGTCTAGTGGGGCACCCGGGACAGCCTTGACTTGACCTGATTCCTCAGTTTGATATTACTGAAACTATAACTTTCATTAAGAGCAAACTCCCAAATCATCCCTGAATAGTGGGTAAAACTCTAAGTTTTCCTACCTAATATTGTGAAGGCTTAGATGTGCGGTGTCCCCCAAAAGCTCCTATGTGAGACAATGCAGGAATGCTTAGAGGTGAGATGCTTGAGTTAGGAGCATCTCGGTCTAATAAGTGGCTTAGTCCCCTGGTAGGGATTAAAGGATGGTAACTGAAAGCAGGGAGGATGTGGCTGGAGGAGCTGTGTCATTGGGGGCATCTGGAGGTGGGGTCTCTCTGCTTCCCTGAGCCACACCTTGAGCCACTTCCCTCCACCACCCTCTTGTGCCATCTTGTTCTGCTGCACCTGCAGCCCCAAGGAATGGAGCTGCCTGCCTAAGGACTGAGACCTCGGAAACCATGAGCACCAAACACACTTCCTCCTATGCTTCCTCCTCTAAAGTGTTCTTGTCAGGGTTTTTAGTCACAGCAGTGAAAAAGTTGATTGAAACAGCTTTGTACGTGATTGTTTCTCTGAACCAAAAGCAGTGTGTGTGTGTGCGCACGCACGTGAGTGCATGTGTTAGAGAACATTCCTTCCCTAGGGAAGACTTTATAAGAATATGTACAAACACATCTTTCTTTAGCATCCTAAAATCTGCAAACGTCACATTTTATTTTTTTGCATTCTGTCATTTCAGCCACGTGCTCTTCACCCCACCAACTTAAGCTCACGGTATTCCTTCCGGTAACCTGAAGCTCATGTACCCTCAAAGGCCTGGGTTTAAGCTGAAATGATTGAAAATAATTTAATGCTGTTGAAAAAATGAGTTGTTAAATTGAGGAGAGAATTGGTCCCAAATACAGGAGATTTTAGTTTATGATAAAGGAGTCTCTTCAGATCAATATGAAATGAGGAATACTCAATAAATGGTGCGAGAACAATGAGTTTTCTGTTTGTGTAACAAGAAAACAAGCTGTCTTCATTCCTCCAAAGTAAATATTAGATTTAAAAAGCACTTTAAAAATTGGCATCACAGGGCTGTAGCAGTGGCTCGGCAGTAACAGCGCTTACCCAGCATGCATGAGTACACGGTTCAAACCCCAGCACCCACATACAGAGCTGTGTCAGCAACTAAAGCCGTGTGAAAAACTCAATAAAAATTGATTCTCTCTCCCTCTCTCTCTCTCTTACTGTCCTTCTCTCTTTAAAAAAATAAAAATTGACATCACGGGACTGGGGCAGTGGTTTGGCAGTTACAGCAATTGCCTGGCATGCGCGAGTATGTGAATTGAAACCCCAGCACCACATACACAACGCAGCCCCCAAGGAATGAAAGTCACATGAAAAACAAAATAAAAATTTCTTCTCTCTTTCCCTCTCTCTCACTGTCCCCTCTTTCTGAGAAAAAAAATTGACATCACAAAAATTCTTTAAAAAGTAATAAATCATTTTAATATTTGAATAAAGTCTTAATATAGCACACAAAATCTACAAATTCTACTAATGGACTTGATAGTATAAGAATTTAAAACTTCTGTGTTACAGATGTACAGAAAATTTCTTGACAATCATTCACTATCCATCCTTTCCCGTGATTTAATGTTTTAGTTTGAAAATTTGCATGTTATGAATAAAGATTAACTAGAAACATTTTTAAAACACTAGTTTCGATAATATCAAATTTGAAAAAGTGTATGCCAGTCAATAAGGCAGAGATAATAGAGGCCCAATAAGAACAGAAAAGAGCATTGGGGGTCAGTTATGGAAAATCTGACTGATAACCCACAAACGCTGGAAATTCTTCATTCAGAAACCAAAGAAACACAAATCAAAAGTAGTAGTGATGTGTTAACCTACTCGATACTCTAAAGGAAAAGAAATCGCTCTCGCCCAGTACAGATGTGGGTTTGGGGAAGCAGGCACCTGATCATGGGCTCCTGACACAGTGCAGCTGTGCATTCCTAGAGGCCAATTGGAAATGAAAATAAAAATATTAAATATAATTAATCTTTGCCCTACAAACCTCCTTCCAGAGTTATTTGTCTGTTTTATTAGTGCATCACGATTATACATAGTGCTTCGGCTCATTTTGATAAACCATTCATGAAGAAATTTGATTTCAAGCCCCACATCTTTCTGCCCTCCTCCCCTCTCCTTAGCCTCCCTCCTCTATTCTATTAGAATCCCTTTCTTCTGCATCTTCCTTTGATGACCTTATATATGACTAGAACATGATTTTATTGAATTTATTCTACTTCTCTTCCCCCTTCTTTTCCTCCCTCCCTCCCTCTCGTTCTCCTTCTTCTACTCCGCTGATCTTCCCTGTATCTTGATGCTATCCAACCCCCTCCTCCACTCTTTTCTTTCCCTCATTTTGCTCTACCTTCCACATATGGGAGAAAACATTAGACCTTTGATTTTTTTTTTTTTTTTGAGTCTGGCTTATTTCACTTAGCATGATTTCCTCCATTTCTATCCATTTACTGGCAAATGCCACTATTTCACTCTTTATGGCTGAGTGAAACTCCACTGTGTATATCTAACACTTTCCTTTTATCCATCGCCTACTGATGGGCATCTGGGTTGATTACATAATTTAGCTGTAGTGAATTATGCTGCTATGAACATTGAAGTGGCTGTGCTGATTTTTGATCTTTTGGATAAATATTGAGGACTGGAATATCTGAGTGATGTGGTGGTTCCATCTCTGGTCTTTTGAGGAACATCCACGCTGCTTTCCATAGTGGTTGAACTAATTTGCAATCCCACCAACAATATAATTGTGCACTTTTCCCCACATCCTCAGCAGCTTTACTATTATCCATGCTCTTGATGACTGTCATTCTGACTGGAGTGAGACTCAATCTTAGTGTAGTTTTGATTTTCATTCCCCTAATTGCTAGAGACGGTGAATGTTTTTTTCATATATTTCTTGGCCATTTAGTGTTACATTTTAAAATAACTTTTAGAAATGCTGCAAAAGGGCTGGGGATGAAGCCCAGGGGTAGAGCACTTGCCTGTTAAGTGTGACGTCCTGGGATGGATTCCTCGCACCACAAAAAAATAAATAAAAACACTACAAAGACATTTGTGATTAAGGATGCCCCTTGTATCATTGTTTATAATAGGAAGAAACAGAATTTACGAATCCATCCATAGAAGACAGGTCGTATATGATGATGGAGGCAGAGATTCAGAAACTCCTCCTCAGAGCACGAGGAAGCTTCGCACATGCTCTGATAGGTACTTTGAGCTAGAAAAGTGTCACACAGTGGGGCATCTGCTTTCCTCAGCGGTGTTAGGGAGGTTGGAGCAAGTTGAATGACAACATGTCATTGCCCTGATTTCCTCCTTACTCAGTGAACTTGTATATAAAGACACCACATTGCCCACCACCAATTTGTGGGATTACCACATGACCATTAAAGACAAAATAAAATGGGAAGGAAGAGGATCTCCTAGGAACAGACGTTCCCTGTTCGTTTCAAATTTCTTCTGTTACGTGATTCCTGACTCTGGGGATTTCTTGCTTTTTAAAACTATAATTACAAAAAATGATCACAATTGTGGTTATCTGAGTGAGATTCAGGGTTAATTAATGTTTTAATTAAGGTAAGTCCTCACCTGACTTAGGTATTTTAAAAGAGAGAAACTTAAACAGCTTCCCCCAAAGTCTTTCTGATCCATTTTCTTGAAATCCATTAGAGCACTGTACTGTAACTGCAAGATTACCAGGGTGGGCTGTCACGTGTAATACACATAACCTTCACGTAGCTACTAAACCGCCCGCGGACATTGCTCACCCTGACCTTGACTCTGCCTTTCCCAGGAGGCTTTGCACCTTCCCATGGAAGGCATGAGTCTCCCGCCTCCCTCGCAGCTGAGCTGACCCCACGGTGGCTTGGCCAGCGAAGCCCAGCTTTAGGCAGCGCAAGCCTGAGCCGCTGGAGTCTTGGTATTTTCAGTTCCCATTCCTGAGCAGCCGCGTTGAGAACCAGCCTGGAGTGGCACAAGTTCAACATACAACCCGTCCTTGCCGGTCTTCTGCATAAAGGTGGTTCGAGGGACAAGGGGAAACTCACAGGTGCAGCCCTGCCTTCGAGGGCCTTCCATGGTGCAAGACTTGGTCACGAAATTCTAGCTTATGTTTTAGACCTGAGCTGAGCCCCTCCTAGGTGGGACAACCTTCTTGGGTCCTTGCATGCTTACTCTCTGGACCTGTGCTGGGCCAAATTATGGCCCCCCCCCAAATTCTTATGTTGAAGTCTTAATTCTCAGGACTTCAGAATGTGACTGTATTTGGAGAAAGAATCCTTACAAAGGCAGCTGAGATAAAGCCAGGATTCTGGGGTGGGTCCTAATCCAGGATGACTGGTGTCTCCAGAAGAAAAAGAGATTCGGACACAGACACAGAGAAGGCCAAGCACGCGCTAGCACAAAGCCTCAGGAGGGAGCAGCCCTGTCCGCTCCGAGCTGTCAGATGCCAGCCTCCACACTGAGATGACGGCAGGGGTCTAAGCCAGGGTTCACTGGGCAGCTCCCATGTGCACACCCATCAGCCCCACTGCTGCAGGCCCCTGAGTGCTCTACTCCCCCACAGGTGACCTGTGTTTAAGGAGAAAAAAGAGGATACAGCCTTGCTGGCTCTAAAGCCAGAGCGTGCCCTCGGCCTCCAGCAGCAACTCCGCTCTGCAACCTCTCACACACCTGTGCCGCGAGAGCCCATGGCATCCATCCGCATTCCGTGTGGCCTGGGGACCAGTGCCACCATTTGGGCATCTACAGCTCTGGTGCCCATCAGCAACCAGTGCCCAGTGGGCACACAGTAATGATTGGTGCACAGTGCACAGAAGAACAGAAGCTGGGACAGCAGCTCCATAATCATTGCAAAAGTAGGGAGGTGACGGATGCAGGTTTCCTCTTTGCTTTAAAATAAGGATGAGGGTTGGAGAGCTTGCCTGGCATGCACAAGGATTCGGGTTCAAACCCCAGCACCACATACACAACTAAATGTCAGAGCAATGAAGATCAGATGAAAAATTAAATAAAACTGATTCCCTCTCTCTTTCTCTCTCAAATAAAATAAGACTAAGAAATGAATAATATGCATCAAAGATTCAGCTTAGGGAATCGAGAAATCGTGCAGACCTAAGAGCTGCCTCATCTGGTAATCTTAGCTACCCGGGATGAATTCTGTGACTGCAAATCAAACCTGACCTCAAACCTAAAAACATGCCACTGTCACCAGGGACAGCATTCCCATCTCCTGGTGCCACCTTCCCTGCCCATCACTGGCCCATGTCTGTCTACAGGTCAGAGCAGAAAAGAACAATGACAACCTTCAATGCCACCTGTGGCTCAGCAGCCCATCTTTGCTAGGAGCAGGAGGACAAGACCCCTGCTGACTTACAAGATGTAACATATGGGCTATTACTCTTTGGGCTTTTGAGTGTTTTAGAAACGGCAAAATAGAAGTTGAAAGTAGGAAGCCACGAACAGCTGTATGCCTCAGTGGAAGTTCTCCAAGATTCCATGAGAACAGGGCACAGAAGACAAGTTCACAGGGGACTAAGAGACTTCCCAGAGAATGCGTTCTGAAGGCCTTTTCTAGCAAGATCTTTCCCGAACCCCTGCAGACGCTCCTGGAGAGCCAGTCCACAAGTCTTTGTTGTTGGTTAAGCTTTTCCTTCTCACGCCATTGTCTTCCTGTCACTTTGGGTAAATACACCCCAATTTCCATGCATATTCATTGCACGCCTGCTGTACCCCGCTTCTCTGGGACCTGTCATCCTCACGCTTCCTGTTTTCCTGCAACCTGGCACGCGGTATTTAACACAGAGGCAGAGAGCTCTGTTTCTCAGCACTGAGCTCCAGCAGAGGCGGAAATCAGGCTCCGTCTCTGTACTTCAGAACAGGAAAAAAAATGATTCCACCCTTGGAGACTGAGCAGCATCACTTACTGTATTCCTCTGCTCATGACTGTGCTGCAGATCGGGGCTGAAGGCAGACGCCGGGAAATTAGCATGAAATGAGATTTCTTACGCTGTCTCTAGCGCAGGCAGTACTCTTAAGGGGAGAGAGTCAGAAAACGCTATCAGATGTTCTTTCTGGCAGGCTCTAATTGCTCCCCTAATGGCTTCCTGTCTTGGAGGTGACATCCGACAGAGACACTACTAATTCGTTGTTGTTGGCTTTCTCATCCTCTGGAGGGGCATGTCCCTGGGATGCGGGGGTTTTCATAAGTGCCCACAGTTCTCCATAGACCTGCATTATCAAACTATGTCGTCAGCAACTCTAGTGCCCAGAAGCTTAAGTGAGCTGAAGCATCCTCTGTGGAGCAGAGGAGGTAACGACTGTGATGATGGAAAGACCCCAAATCAAGAAGCCAAATACAGCAGCTCTGCTCAGGACTAGGATTCCAACCCTGGGACCACCGGACATGAAGAGCAAGTTCAAGTTCAGGTGTTACATTACACACAAGGGAGACGGTAGTTGTCATGGATCGTACGGTCTAGTTGAAAATAGCTGCAAGTGAATATTCTCATCCCAAAGAAATGATAAACATTCAAGATCATTGGTAACCTGAATAACTTGTGCTGATAGACACACTTCATACATGCACCCCAAGCACATACGCAATCATCTGTCGGTTCAGAGAAATGCAACGCTGAGGACTTAAAGCCTGTCTTCTCTTGGTGCTTTACTTTCTATCTGGAAACATTGCTCTCTTTTTTTTTGACATTTTATTTACTTGGTTAGTTTTTAAATTTTTTATTAAGGAATTGAATTACTGTACAATCATAAATGTTTATAAAGTAACGATATGATATTGATGCTGGATTTTTGAGATGAGGCCGGATTCTCTGCTCCCACTGGCGAATGGAGTCTGGGCCACTACAGATTCTAGCAGCCAAAATAGCCCGCTTCTAGTGTTTGCAGCCATTCCCAGTTAAAACTGGGAATTTGGGCTGGCTGCAGGTGTCTGCTGCCTAAAGTGTTAGCTGCTCTTGGTGTGGTGGAAATTCATCCTGGGATTTTGGCACCAATCTTCTGGGTCCTTGTCTCATGAATTTGAAGAATAAAATCCATGGACAACCACGGAAGGAGGAGTAAAAGGAGTAGGATTTATTCAGGAAGAAGAGCAGAGACTCCACAAGGCGGAGGGGCACCTGGAAGCAGGACACCGTCTAATGGAGGTCAGGCCAGGGGTTATGTAGATTTGGGGTCTGAGCATAATTAACATTCACGCAAGCAGGCATTGAGAAATGCATCTACATCATTGGTTGAAACCTATGCAAAGCAGGCATTGAGACTTAGTACCTAAGTCATTGGTTAAAATCTCTGCAAAACAGGTAGCAATTCTTTCCAAGTTCCCCTCTATGTCCACCCCCATTTCTTAGTTTTCCTGCCTCAGGGACAAAGGAGTTGCTCCCACAGGTGAGCCTCATGGTCATTTGCATATGAAGGCCCTGAGCATGCCCTGTCAATCACTTTCTACCAGCTGGCTCCTAGAGGGGGTGTTTTGTCCTGACTACCTAGCCATTTTACTATCTCTCCTCAAACTGTCTCAATATGTGTTTGCTCTTAAACCAGAGTTACCCCCATATCACCCACACTGCAGTCTCTTGATTCTTCTGTATTTTACCCTTATAACCAGTATAACTTTTAAGATTGTGAATTTTCCAGAATTAAATGATTGCGTAAGTATTTTGGCTTCAGGGGTGGGGAGGGTAAGAGTATGCTACATTGTTGATTGTCTCCCTAGATCCCTCCTTCTCTTCTCCTCCACCACATCTCTATGGCTCCCGTAGATTATGTGTTGCTACGTCTTTGCTGGGTCTAATACATGAGTTTGGCAACCATTACCCACTCCTGGGTTTAGCTCCAGCCTCCACAAATAAGGAAAACATTTGATCCTTGACTCTCTGTGTTTGGCTAACTTTGCTCAACGTGATTTCTTCCATTGCCATCTATTTACATTCAAAGGTCACAATCTCATTGTATCTAATAGCTGAATAGAACTCCATTCTGTATATATACCTGAGCTTTTGGATTCATTCATCCAATGAGGAGCATCTGGGTTGGTTCCATAATTTAGCTATTGTAAATTGAGCTGCTATGAACATTGATTTTCCTGTGTCATTGTAATGTGCTGATTCTAACTCCTTTAAGAAGATACCTAGAAGAGGGATAGCTGCTTTGTATGATATATCCATCCCTAATTTTTTGAGGATTCTCCACTTTTCTTTCCAGAGTTGCTGTACCAATCTGCAGTTCCACCAACAGTGTGTTAGTGTTCCTATCTCCCCACAACCCCTCCAGCACCTGTTATTGTTTATGTTCTTCATCTTTGCCAATCTGCCTGGAGTGAAGTAAAATCTTAATGTAGTTTGGATTTGCATTTCTCTGATTACTAGTGAACGTTGGTCTTGTTAACTAACCGACCATCAGGATTTCTTCCAGTAGATATAGCAAGTGGAACAGGAGCACAAACCTCACAGCGCACTCCAAGGGAAGCCCTGACCATGCACAGTAGAAAATCTTGGTGCTTGACGGTGGTTCCCTCGGTATGATGGTAAGATTCAAGGCTATCAAGATGTGTCCATGTGTTGCAGGCCCAGCAGGCATATTGGGGTTCTCAAACATAAAACTGCTCCTTACCATTTAGTCTTTTCCAATGTTCAGCTCCGTGCCAACATGATACTAAAGTCTCAGATTTCTGCTAGCATTTCTCAAATAGTTATTTTAAGAGACTGTGGCCTTTCTTGATTTAATGATGTAAAGCAGAACCAGAATATCTAAAAGTGAACATTTTTCTCTTTGGATTATACTAAAAGCTTTTATTGAGTTTCTGTGAAGGATGGAAAAAACTATCTGAATTAATTTTTATAAACATTTTGGAAAGGAAATAGCTTCTTCTTTTTTGATGACTTTTTAAAATGTTTTCATTAATGCATTATCAAGACCAAATTAAGTTGAAGACTGAGTAGAAAAGAATTATAGTGATGCTTGTACTATTTTCCTCTGGGAAAGTTTGTTTTGAAGAGCTGGTTCTGGTCGAGAGAGTGGAGAGGGGACCGGAACCTGAGTGCAGTTTGTAAGAAGATGCCCTCCACCGACACCTCTTGACATGGCTCTCTGCGTGCAACCTCCATATAGATAGGTGTAGGTATGACAATGTGAAGAGGCATCTATCCATCTGGCTGTATCTACATAACTAAAATGTGTGACATCGACGAGAAAGGAGGGGGCGGATGAAGTCCAAGCGTCCTGAGATGCTAGCACTGTTAAGGGAGTTGTAAAATTAAGGAACAGCTGCCCTGCGTAGGTGGCCTCACTTTAATGCAGTTAATGAACTTCTCCTGTATGCTGTTCAAATAATGTTATCACAGGGGCTCAATGAACAAGGCAGAAGAAGCTGGAATGTTCCACAGAATGGTTTTCTCTCTTCACTTCAGATTCCTGGTACCTGCCGTGCATGTGGTGGTTAATGCTATGTGCTCTCTTTGTCTTCTGACTTTTTAAGGTTTTGCATTCTTTAACTCAAGCACTTCTAGGGTGATGAGTTCCTGGAAAATATTGCATGGAGCTGTCTTCCTTCATTGGGCATCTAAAAAAAAAAAAAGAAGGAAAACCTTGCATAGGAACATGAGACCCTCTCTCACCCACCCCTCTCGGTCGCTCTCTTGCTTTCTCTCTCTCTCTCTCTCTCTCTCTCACACACACACACGCACGCACACGCACAGAGGCAGACGAGTGACGTCCCTGGTGGTGTCCTTGCCATCAGATCCCATGTGTGTGGAATCTATGATCATCTGTGAGGTTTGCTTCAGAAGCCATCTGGACTAGTGGCTAAACCATGGGCACCTGGGCTTCTGACTGACATTTAGGTTCCTGAATGTCAACTTTCCCTGCAGTCCAAAATAGAGGAAAAGAATCTGCAGCTCTTCCACTTCCTAACACATCCTTTACAGAGAGACTGAACTCCTTATCAACTCCCACAGGTTAGAAGGGTAAGGGAGTGCTAATTTGTAAGCCAAAGAGTTGTCCCCAAAAGAAAATAATTCAATATGCCTAAAAAGTAAGTAAGTAAATAAATAAATAAATAAATACCTCTAGAAACACTTCAGGAACCCAGTAACTTTTCCAGGTTCATTCATCGCTGCATCGATACTGATGCAAATAAAATCAATGTGCTCCAATAAGCAACAAATGAGAACGGTTTCCCTTCCTACCGCCCAGTCCCAACCATGGTGAGCTGGGTAGTAAACCAACAACCAACTCAGGGGTTTCCAGTTGGGCTATATTATAATTAGCAGCTTACATGCCCATAAAATTACTGTCAAAAGCATCAGGTATAGAACTAGGAAGTTGGCTGAACATAAGGAGACAGCTTTTTCTCCCTAAGGAAAAACTAAATTCTACTTATAATCTGGTTTTTCAAAAGTTGCTGAAATAAAATAATAAAATTACACACTCCCTTCCTAAATAGGTCTATGAGTCAGCCAAATAGAAACTCTCTTGAAAAAAAGATTTTACAAATGATAAAATCAGCCTTTATGCTTTAAGAGCACTTGGTTCCTTGTTTGACTCGAGTGGCCACAGCATAAATCCACTTTTGGAGCCCGGAAGAATGGGAAGTGTAGTAATGGTAGAGCATCTTGTACCCAATGGTTACATTCCACCCATTCACCCTGCTAATGGCAGGCAGTGGGACAGAGGGAATGATTCCTTTTACTTCCCTGTGTTCCCTTTGGTCTCCTTATTCTAAGTTTTAGATTTTTCCTTGGGCTTCCAAAGCCCTGTAGAACCACCTGACTTTCACCTTTTTAATCAGTAAGATGATTGTTCACCTGGCCTTTCCATGAGGAACCTGAATCCTCTAATCCATTAAAAAGAGAGTAAAACAAAATTGTTACATTTCCAATGAACTAATATTTCAGAGGAGCTTTTAGCAACAGAAGCAAATTCTGATAAATTACCAAACTCCTCCATCTTAAACCTGTTCCATTCCAAGGATCCCACCTGCTGAACCACAGAGAGGCACTATGACCCACTGAGCCCTTTCCCAACCATTCCCCATTTTTCCAGCTCCCTGGGAAACTCAGTGAAGATGTCAATGTGAAGCTGAGTCTTGTCCCCCAGCTCCAGTCATCTTCCCAGGAATTCAATGCCCATCTGGAAAGCCTGTCCCTGTTGCTGACCTCCAGGTCATTCACTTTTTGAATTCCTATGGCCTTGTGATCTGCAGTCATCATCTCTAGGTCAGCGCTCAACAGGACCACAGGTGCCATCTTCTGGCCAGGCTGATGGTGAAGTCAGACATTACAGCACTTTCTGAGGATCCACTTACCCGTTTTTCCTCAGGGGTTCATCCCTAGGTCACATCCAGGTCTTATTCCCACTTGGGAATATTTTTCAGGTGGAAGCGGAGCTCCAGGGTAGCACTGAAAGCAGCTTCTCCCCCTCCCCTCTCCCCCTTGTCCTCCCACCATGTTTATTTTCCAGCAGCCAATCAGGTAACTGACTTTCGCCTCCCAATCAGCCTTCGCTTCTTGCCTCTACTTCTTTCTTTTCTCTCCTAGACCTTGCTGCCTCAGCACCCTGTGCTCTCTCTTTCTCCTTTGGTTGAATCTGCCTAACAGGCTGTGGCTTGACCTCTGCTCTTGGAGGTGACCCCGTGTGCTGCTGCGTTTTCAATTCACTGCCGCTCCAGGGTGCGGTCCTTCAGCCTGCAGCTCCTACTGACTCCTAACCCTTGTCTTCATGTATCTTCACGTTTCTCCAAAGCGATCAATTCATCAATCACGCCACCCACCTTACCATCTGCTTTCCCATCACCTCTCCTGTCCATACTCTCATTCACTCAGACACTTATGTCTAATGTGTCTATCAAGTGTCCACAGTGTCCTGGAGAGCAGATAGCCTGTGACATAGGAAAACACAGCAGGGAGTGCTCACTGTTGGGAACTTAAGGGTGACAAGAGGCAAGCACATAGGTGACCATGTGTTTTTTGCCTTTTTATTCTGTAAATGACCTCTGCACATTCAGGGTAGAGCTCATTCTTGGCTTTCACTTTGTGCTTGTTTATATTTATTCTCAAGTTATTAAATAGATATGCATTACTCTTAAAATAAGCGGCAGGTATCAGTGTTCTCCAAAGAAACCAACTGCATGAATATAGCTGGACAAACTGTAAGTGAATATATAGCTGGGTTTTTTTTTTAAAGAAAGAGGGAGATTGAGAGAGAGAGAGAGAGAATAAATTTTATTTAATTTTTCATGTGGCCTCCGTTGCTCTGACACTCCATTGTGTACGGGATGCTGGGGTTCAAACTCATGTCTTCACACATGCCAGGCAAGTGCCATATCCACCAAGCCACATCTCCAGCCCTACACAGCTGTTTTTAAGGGAATTACTCAGAGTGTGGAGCTTGCCAGGTCCAAAATCTGCAGGACAAGGCAGCAGTGAAGCTCAGGAGGATTCTGTTAGTCTTGAGGCAGAATCCTTCTTCTCCAGGAAGCCTCTGTGCTCACTCCTGAGGCCATCCATGACGGCTCGTGGCCAGTTCATATTGACGGCCATCTCTTCTTCTTGTAGTCCATTGTTTGAAAAGGTGAATCACATTTATAAAACACCCTATGGCACCGTCTAGATTAGCACTCAGCCAAATCACTGGGTGTGATAGTGTAGCCAAGTTGCCACAAAGTTTAGCCATCACAGGACATTATGATAAAAAAAGAAAGGGAGGGAGAGAGGGAGGAGGGAGAGAGCACAAGCAAGCTATTAAAGACAATATTGGGGGGATGGAGCTGTGGCTCAGTGGTAACGTGCTTGCCTGGCAAGCACGAGAACACAGGTTCAAACCCCAGCACCACGTACACAATGAAGTGTTAGAGCAACGAAAGCCACATGAAAAATTAAATAAAATGGATTCTTTCTCTCTCTCTCTCTCTCTCTCACTGTCCCTCTATCTTTAAAAAAAAAAAGAAAGAAAGAAAAGAAAAGCCCACTGGTAAAAATCCTATTTTTCAAACCTAGATAAATGTCAGACTTTCCCAGGGAACACATAAAAGTATAGCTCCCAGGCACTGCTCTGGGCTTCTCGTTCAGTACTGAGCAGGAGAACCGGGGAGAGCTCTGCTTGCACATGCTTCTATTCAAAAGTAGCCTAAAGCAGATGCCTAACTTAAGGGGTTTGTGAGGTGGGACTGGGGAATGATGAGGAAGCTTAGAATTCATGATTATATTTTATGGATTTTTACCTTAAAGAGAGAGCACTTTAGCTTGAATGGTACTTACTATGCATTGCCCCCATGTCTCCTCATAGCCCAGCAACGGCTGGTCTGCTCTCACCCATGGAAAGCACTGACCCTGCAGACAAGAGGAGCCCCACACCTGCAGGGGTTAACAAGTTGTCTTCACCCATTCACTGACCCTCAACAGACGCGCCATGGAGGTCATGGTGGACGGACATGATGGATGCAATCAAGACTCATACAGCTCCACAAAATGCACCTGTGACCACGAACTATTCCCATGAGAAGTACTGAACATCAACTCACAGTTCAGCACAAGCGGCAAGGAAGGGAGGTTCGCTAAAGAGTCTTCAGCAGCCTTTGCAGGAGGCGAAGGAGTGTGGTCTCATGTCCATCTAGAACATTCACAATTGTCAAGAGACAATCGGCGGTGTGCCTGTATAATCCACCTACATTAACAACTCTACATTGAGATAGCTTGATGTGGTGACGAACAAGAAATTCTAAAATTGTGTCCCCTTTACCTTTATTATAAGACTTTTTGATTTCTGGTTTGGGATGTGTGTTATGATGCATATAATACATTAGAACTTTAGTACATATGTGGAATTGAGAAATAGGCATGCATCTACTCAGGGCTTACATGGGGAATATTTTCATTGATAGAGGCACAAAAAAATCAAACGAACAGCTAAGAAAGAAAGAAGGAAGGAGAGCTCCTTTGGTCTGCTTGGGCTGCCATAAGAAAATGTCAGACAGGATGGCTACAAACAGAAACCGATTCTCAGATCTGGAGGCTGGGAGCGCGAGCCAGGGTGCCAGCATCGTGAGGTTCAGACCAGGCCCTCCTCCTGGCTTGGGGACAGCCTCTTTCTCACTGAGTCCTCGCAGGGCGAGGGGAGAGAGCTCACCAGTGTCCTACTTGTACAGATCCTACCTCTATGACCTTCTATGACCTTGACCTCTGTAAAAGTTCCTTCTCCAGATACAGCCACAAATGGGAGAGGTGGGGCTTCCAGGAATGGACTTTGAGGCAGAATTCATCCAATAGCAGTGACCTTGGAAATAAAATCATAAATTGATTGTTTAAAAATCTGCTTGATTGGTGTGTATCAAATTTGTCTGCAATTTTCTTGCATTATATTTATAAAATGTTATTTCGATAATACTAACTAGGTAAATAAATAGATCTAAGGCAATGAGTTCTAAAGGGTTCCATTTAGCAGCTCTGTCCACTCCACTCACATAAATCATGAGTTGAGAATGCAAAGGATTCCACGTGGTGAAGATAAATCACTTTATTCATGTCCTCATTTTCTTGTTCAACATGTGTGTGTTGAGCTCCTGTTCTGGAGCGGTCATCATCTTAAGCACTGACGATGGAATAGTGAACAAAGCAGACCACGCTCCTTGAGCATCTGAAGGCTGTATTCCGGTGGGTGAAGATAAGCAAATGAAGAAGGAATGCAGCACCAGGCAGAGAGAAAGCGCAGCTGGGAGAGGCCCTGAGAGCGCGCCCTGCTTAGGGGAACACCAAGCCCTGCGTGGGCGAAGTGACCGCCCAGTACCAGAAGGTCAGGGTCAGCTCCGCACCCTTGCTGACCTTAGATGATCGGGGGAAGGACACTGGGGGGAAGGGCCCAGAAATGGAGGGGACTCCGGCAGAGCACAAGGAAAAAGCCTCTGGGGAGGCAGGATGGGCAGTCTACTGGCCCTGCCGAGAATGGAACTGGGCTGTGGGACCTGGAAAAGTGACAGTCATTAGGGTCTAGACACAGATATCACAGGGCTTGTTGGGTTGGGGTCTTTCTTGAGAGACACTCAAATGAGCAGGAGAGGAGAGAGAGTGAAGCCAGAAATAGGCAGTGCTTTTAGGAAATTTGCTCTACCGGGATCAGTGAAACGGGGTAGCAGCTGAGGGGTAATTCGTCACGCAGAATATCTAAAAGGGAGAAAATGGCATTGTTACATACTAAATGCAAATAACACAGTAAAACATTGATGGCTGGTTATTTAGGTGCTTAAAGAAGTAACATCAGGAGCACATTCCAGATGGTGGGAAAGGGCATCAGAGTCCACAGGAGGCCCAGGGGCTGGACGTTGTGGTTTCTGCAGAACTCACTTCTTTCGATACCGACCCAGTCCATTGGCAGCGACCCACCAGGGGGGTGACGAAGTTCTCTGAGTGCTTCTCTCCAGAATTGGGAGCCAGGGGGTCAGGGGAGGAACTCTGTGGAACCAACAGCCATCTGCCCAAGCTCTTCAGCTGGTGACATGAGTGGCTTCATGGTGAATGACGGCCCAAGCAAAATGCATCTACAGGTTCCCATAGTTGTCTTGACAATCATCAGGCACGGCAAGTTATAAGAAGTGATGTGTTGACGGAACTGGAGGGACATCCTGGTCACCTCTTTCAGGGCTAGCACACCATGTCACATCTTTGTTCCAAAGCCCTCTGGATCTCCCTCATTTCTTGTTCCACGCTGGTCTGCCTCAGTGCCTGGCCTCCCACCCAGACTCTCAATACAATGCTCATGAATTCCAGTCTTGCTCAAAGACTTCCAAAAATAGATTCAGCCCCAACTGTACCACTCTGGGATGCTTTCCCCTCTAAACATTGTCAGAAGCTGATTTCTCTGCTCTGTGCTCTGCTGTACTTCAATACTCAGCTGTGGATCCCCCAGATGCCTGCCTCCTGGTCAAGAGCTATTTGATTGGGTGTAATTTAAAATATAAATGCTTACTTCTGCCAGAAGCCTGAACACCAGGGTATCGACAGCTTCCTGTTGTGGGCCTCCTCTGGCTGCAGAGTTGGGAGGTGGCCTTTCACCAACTTGGCTCCCGTGATGTCACTGGCATGGCCTGTAGAAACAGGATGAAGGTGACAAGGAGGCGTGGAGGAAGGACTCTGGGACTTAACCCCCAGTGATGACAGTCACCCCCAGGCCACCTTCATGGGAGCGCTGGCAAAGCTCATCACCCCACCCTTCTTTCTCATCCACACCAAATACACTCTATCCCCATGCAAGCTTCCTTCATGACTTTTCCTACGATTTTTTCACCCTCTGCATAAACACGAGAGGTCCTGAGAGTTAAAGCATGCGCAGGAACAGAAGCACTCAAAATTGAATCTCCGTTTTGGACAAAGCTCTCAGGCAGTGTTAGAACTATTAATTACGGCAGGAAAGCAGCAGAGTTCTGTCACCTGCTGCCACTGCACATCATTATTTTTATTATCACCATCTGAGTAACACTTTCTGCAGGTAAGCTAAAATTCAGGGGGGGCTGGGAAAGAAAGGACATGGCAAATTTAGGCAAAGGGAGGGTCCCATGGAAACTCACAGGAAGGAATGGGCACTGGAAGGCTGGCTCGGATCAGCTGCATTCTGCTAAAAGCTATCCTCTGCTGGGGGGATGGGGATGGGACACCTGCAGCACAACAGCACCAGATTGTCACAGCGACAGAGGGAGTGTCCTCCCCCTGGTGACTGCGCTGCTGGCTTTCAGGCCATGGCTCTGAGGTGGCTGTTGGTACCTGCTCACCTCCAGAGTTCTTTGCAGGGGACTCTTCCTGGACTGTTAGGATCGCTGGCTTGCCTTATCTCCGTTACTCAAGAGTTGATTGTAGGGGCTGAGCGGTGGCTCAGCAGTTACCGCCCTTGCCATGTGTGCACAAGGACGTGGGTCCACACCCCAGCGCCATGTGCACAACAAAGTCTAAGAGCAACAAAAGCCACGTGAAAAACTAAATAAAGTTGATTCTCTCTCTCTCACTATCCCTCTCTCTCTTAAAAAAAAAAAAAAGTTGATTATAGGCAAGGAAAGAAATTATTAAAAAGAAATTGCTAATGCACTGAAGTCCTCTTCTGTTTTTTTTCCTCATTCACACTTATGTTCTCAGAAGAAATTTCATATTGTGATTTTTAATATATGATCCATTCTACAGTAGCAGAAATTGCTTAGAACTGCTTGGAAAAAGCCAGGAGCAACTTAGAGAAACCTCAAACAGATGCAGGAAGGAGAACAGGTGTCCTAAGGTGACTCCCCAGCAGCAAAGAACTAAATGTTTCGTTATTCTGTGAAGCAAAAGAAGTTCTTACAATGCTCATGCAAACACTGTCGGTGATTTCGTTTCATACTCACACCAGTCAGATGGAAGTTTCCATGAAATTCCAGAGGCAGATATTTAGTTGGTACCTATAAACAACAGAGCATTTCAAACAGAATAATAAAAATGACATTGGTCACCTTCCTGTAGCACTTGTTCGTAACTAGTAATAAAAATTCAGACAACCCCAATTTCTTAGACTTGTCTTGAGGGAAACAATTCTATTGGAAAATGAGTTGATAGAATTAGTCTAGCCTTCAAGATTCATGCTGAGTTGATTGAGCTAAGTACAATCTAATCTTGCCATCTTTCTTATTTTTGATCATGTTCCAGAGGGATGTTGAAATTATGAGTGAAATTTAAAAGCTAGCAGCACGAAACCTTCACCACTTACACCCACCAATGTTTCCCCAGCTATATTTTGGATAAAATGAACATCTTATTGGTTGTTTTTTATTGGGCATACTTGATTAATTTGTTACTACCCAAGCCTGCCAGTAAATGCTCACCTGCCCGTATCTTTGATTTGCCTTAGGACAAGCACAGATATATAAATCTTACTCTGAGTCTGAGGATTTAACAGTCCATGTTCCCACAGCAAACAAAATTCAGAATCAAACAGCACACAGTGCCAGAGGGCAGAGGAGAAATGAAATGGATTGCATTATATGGGGAACAGAAAGGGTGTCACTGAGTTCAGAGAAGGAAGGGACCACAGGGGCTGGAATAGGTCGGTGAGACTTCCATGTTTAAGAAGGACTGAAAACTGGGGTGACCTTGGAGCAGTGGGGAAGGAGTTCAACTGAGGAAGACACCAGCATGGACAGGGCCAGGGGGTCAGCCAGGTCAGAGCCTCGGAAGAAGGACTTCAGAGGAGGAAGGAGAGGCGAAGGTGAGGTAGAGCGTGAGGGGACACCGCGAGGTGGGCTGGGGCTTTGGGAAGCCTTGAGCATCTGCTTACAGGAAACCGCTGTTCGGCTCGATGGGGAAATCTTGGGCACTGGAGGATTGAGTAGTAGCATAATAACCATCTATCAGAGGTTACACTATGTTAGCGTGGGTCGTGGGTGAGGGGCAAGACACCTAAGCTGAAGGCTGTCACCCAAGCACCAGTGTGAAGTCGCAAAGATCAACATTGACAGGGTGGAGGGGCACGAAATGTGGAGGTAGTGAGACTCGATGGTGGGGTGAGTAGAGCCAGAAGAGTCCAACCGAGCAGCGTCAAGCTGAGGAGCCTGAGAGCTCGTCAACGGTGGACCAGGTAAGTCAGGGCAAGGGTTCCGCAGGAACCGGTTGACGCAGAGGTGACAGGAGGGTCACTGTAAACCCCCGGCTAAACCAGGGCTGTGGCTGGAGAAAGGGCTGGACACCGACTTGGGCAGTTTTGAAAATCTTGAGGGAAAGAATAAGGAGAGAAAAACTTGGCAGCACCTGCAGCTCGGAGAAGGGCAGAAATCCACACCGAAGCAGGTTCTGGAATGGAGCAGACAAGGGAGGTTGAGAGGGGAAGACAGAGCATAACAGTGAAATAAGGAGGGTGTTGAAGAGAAGAGAGAACAACGGCCAGCAGCGTCGAAGACTGCTGAGAGATGAACCAGGAGGCTTACGGAAAGGCCCCTGGGGGCTGGAGCGGTTACAGCACTGGCCTGGCATACGCGAGGATGCGGGTTCGAACCCCAGCATCCCATACTCAACGAAGTGTCCGAGCAATGAAAGCCACATGAAAAACTAAATAAAATTGACTCTTTCTCTCTCACTGTCCTTAGGTGAAAGAAACAAAGAAAGAAAGAAGAAAGAGAGAAAGAAAGAAAGAGAGAGAAAGAAGGAAGGAAGAAGAAAGAAAGAAAGAAAGAAAGAAAGAAAGAAAGAAAGAAAGAAAGAAAGAAGAAAGAAGAGGGGGCCACTGGACTGGGCCACAGTTGCAGCACGGAGAGCCACGGAAGGGCCTAGTTTCAGAGGAGCGGGGAGGCAAGAGCGCACCTGCTTGGAGGGGGCAGGGAGCGGCGAACACAGCTGTGAATGGTGAATGGAAGCCAAGATGGAGAGGAGCCCAAGAAAACAAAGATGGAGGGAATGAGAGCGGTAGCAAAGAGAAGGGAGGGCTGGGCAGTTGTAGGGTTGAGTGGATGGAAGGAATGGCCTGAGGGCCTCCAGGATTTGTCAGAACTCAGGTCTCTTCCACAGAGAGCTGGAAACTTGTAGAACAAATCCTCTGGAGCCAAGAGTCAATCTATGTAGGTCAGAGAAAGAGTTAGAGACTATGGAAAATGCCACCTTCCAGAAGCTTGGGTGGGGGAGAGAACAACCTTGGGACACCACCAAGCTGGAAGATGTTGAATATAGTCATGTTATGGTTTAGACACGAGGCGTCTCCCAAATGTCTATGGGCGAGACAAGGCAAGAATGTTCACTGGTGAAAACATGAAAGGTGTGAATTAATCAGGGGATTAATCCATTGATATGAATTAACTAGTTGACAACTGTAGGCAGGTAGGGTATGGTCGAAGGAAATAGGTCACTTGAGGCATGCCACTGGGGTGTATATTTTTTTGAATGAAATAAGACACTTGGGTATGTCTTTCGGGTGTATGTTTTGTTGGATGAACTAGGTCACTTGGGGCATGCCTTTGGGGTGTATGTTTTGTTGGATGAACTAGGTCACTTGGGGCATGCCTTTGGGGTGTATGTTTTGTTGGATGAACTAGGTCACTTGGGGTATGCCTTTGGGGTGTATATTTTTTTGGATGAACTAGGTCACTTGGGGCATGCCTTTGGGGTGTATACTTTGTCCCTGAAAAATGGAGCTCTCTCTGGTTCCTAGCAGTTCCCCTCCGCCACACCCTTCTACCATGATGTTCTGCTTCACCTGCAGCCAAGACTTGTGGGGTCAGCCACGGACTGAACCTCTGAAACTGTGAGCCAAAAGAGACTGTTCCTCTGAATTGTTCTTGTTGGGCCTTTTTGACCGAAGAATGAAAGGCTGACTTAAATGATCTGCAGCAAAGAAATAATAATGAGTCAGAGGATGGTCAGGCAGATCATGTAAAAGAGGGTGTAGAGAAACGGCAACCCAAGGACAGGCTAGCCTTAGAATCACCTGTCATTAAAAAAGAAATACTGTACCTCTCATTAAGGAAGGAGAACTTATCACAAGAAAATAAGTGAGAAACCCATGCAGAGAAGGATGAATGAACAGCTGGCTGATCAAAGCTGGTGGGAAGGACGGGGGAGGCTTTCAACTCCAAGGCTCCACTTCTCATCCTGGAAGCCTTTCTTGTTACTTTACGTTACTCTCTAAGTTCTCAAATAAAAACTTTGCTTGAAATTTTACCTCCAGTCAGCAGGTCTAAAAAGTAGACTATTTAAAAATAAATTTTATTTTATTAGTCCTTAAAAATAAAAAAAAGTTATTATCAGTGATCTTGTTTTGTGGAGTCGAGGTTAGCACCTACATCTGCTAAATAAATGTTTGATGGATGATGGATGGATGGCAGGATGGATGGATGGATGAATGGATGGATGGCAGGATGGATGGATGGATGATGGATGGATGATGGATGGATGGAGAATGGATGGATGGATGGATGGAGGAATGGATGGATGGATGGATGGATGGATGATGGATGGATGGATGGATGGCAGGATGGATGGATGGATGGATGAATGGATGATGGATGGATGATGGATGGATGGATGGATGGATGGATAAGTGCAAGAATATGTTTGTTCTTATAGTACACAATAAAATCAGAATTTGATTTTTAATAATTACTTATATCCAAAAGAAGCTCATCTCCAATGATGGGGAACTGTAAGAACCTGAGACATTGATGCCCACAGCATTCCTCCTGCCACCTAAACATCTGAAACCAGGTCAATCTCATGCTGTGCGGAGTAGATGCCTCGGAGGAGGAAACCAGTGTCTCTGGCCCAAGAGTCCTGTTTAGCAAGCCGGGCTCCTTGCCCGTCTCTGGCCATCTGCAGCTGCAGCTGAAAATCCTGATAATGATGCCTTCCTCTGCTGGAGGAAAAAGACAGCTCATTTCCTCGCCAGAGGCCTCTGCTGTGCATAGCATGAAGTGAAGACCGTTCCAGTTCAGATGCAGCCACGAGAACACAGGACAGGAGAGAGGGATCTGGTAGCACAGGATGAAGAAAGCATAAGGCAAGTTCGCCCACAGGGGAACAGGAGAGGAAAGCTGTTTCCTGTCACAGAGCGTGGACGACACAGGAGCAGGGCTGCTGTCCAGGGCAGGGCCTTCTGGAAACGGTGGGGTCAGGGAAGCTGAGAACTCCAACAAGCCAAGGGCTGCAATGTTCTTTCTGGAGAGACTGAGCCGGAGGGTCCCCACCTCAGGGACCCAGTCCTGCCAAAGCCAAGCTGCCTCCTGGAGAACAGCGAAGTCTGGGCAGCAATTACCGATGCTTCTACCGAGGGGTGGAAATGTTCCAAGTGCCAGGAGCCAGTGCTGGCCTTTGAACGTTTGGAGTTTGACTGAGGAACTGATTTGTGATTTTAATTCCTGTTGATCACTTCAATTGCAAAAGCTCCATGCTGCCAGGGGCCACTGTGTTGGACAGCACAGGTCTAGAGGGTGCAAGGCAGTGTCCTGTGCTCTCAGCTCCACCCAGAGCCAGAGCAGGGGTGCCAGCTCATGTTCAGCAGAAAAGCATGGTCCGTTTCTCCCAGGAAAACTGACAGAAGACAGATGTGTGCCTTCCCCAGCAAATGGAGGTGTCCCATGGAGACCATTGGCAGCACACCCCCAGTTAGGACGGCAACCGGTGCATGGCGTTCCTCAGATTTCTAGCGACTCCTTGGCAAATGCCAGCGGCCAATCAAGCTCCACCAGCCCTTGTGAGAAAGCCTCCAACATACAACAAGACCATGCAGGGTGTGGTGGCACACGCCTGTAATCCCAGCAACTTGGGAGGCTGAGGCAGGAGGATGGAGAGTCCACAACCAGCCTCAGCAACTTAGCAGGGCCCTAAGCAACTTAGTGAGACCCTGTCTCAAAATACAAAATAAAGGCTGAGGATGTGACTCAGTGGTTAAGTATCCCTGGGTTCAATCCCTGGTACAAAAAAACAACAAGACAGCTTGGGACCTTAAAACCACACATAGATACTCTCAAAGAAAAAGAGTGGATACGGCACCCATGGGTGCACTCTCAGGCCTCAGTTCCACAGAGGGGCCTGGGCCTCACACTCTGCCTCAAAAAGTAGACATCTGACAAAGCAAGCTTTGAACTAGCATTTATTTAGAACAAGCAGATAATGAGCAATTATTCTCGCTTCTAGAACATCACAGATGTTGTTCATTAGGATATGTCAAATAGGAGCAATTCTTTCATTTATATGAGCTCATTTCCAAAAATTCCCAGGGACTCATTTGAGCAAAACTGAAGGACTTCTTCACAGCCCAATTCTAAACTCTAAGGAAGCCATGGGGGAGGTGGACACTGAGGCGGGGGAGCCCACAGAGACCAGCCATCTGTGGCTGGCTTCCTAATCCAGCCTTGTCACATCAGTACTTCCCAATCAATAGAATGCTTTGCTCGTTGATTGTCCCTAAGGGTTTGCTTTTTTATCAAATGCATCCTAAGTTGAATTAAACACATCTCAAAAAGAGAAAAACATGACGTGACCTATACGTTATGGAATTCAGGCTCAGTGCCAGTTTCCTTAACATGATCAATGCACTAAATAGTCAGAGAAGCAGCAGCAGATGTGATTCCAAACTCTAGCTCTAACGTGTGTGAGCTCTGTGACCTGGGTGAGCCACTGACCTGTCTGAGTTTTGCTGTCCTCATTGGTTACGTACGAAGTATTACGTTCTTGACTTAAAGTGTTTTAAAAAGGAAAGCCTTCGATATTAAAGAAAGGCCAGAGTCTAGAAAAGCTGTATGATTAGCCTGGCAGAATGGATCTACAAATGTTAATCAACACTGTTATCAAAAGAGAAGTACATCAGCGTTTCCTAACTTAATGCATCACGTTTAACACAATATAGTACTATAGTTCACTACCATCCCACAAGATACACGTAAATATTTGCACTAAATTTCCCTGCTTACTTGAAGTTCCACAGAAAAATACTTTTGTTATTTATATAAAGTCAGCAAAAAGTCTCTTTCCACAGTTATTTAAATATCACATTTCTTCCTCAACACATTCACACGTATACACACGTGCACACACTCACACCCAGTCACTCAGATCCAGAGCACATTCATTACAAAGTTGTATTTATGTTACTGACTTTCTTTGTTGATAATGAGTTAATGGGTTTGTTAAACTAAAAAAAAAAGAAGAAAAAGCTATTACTCATTGCCCCTTTTGATATTCCCTAAAAACGGTGGTGATGGACTGCAGAGTGTGGGAAATGATACCTGATGCAAAGATTGCACTACCGACCTAACTTATCGTCCTAATTTATCCACCTCTCCGCTGAAGGACCCACCGGCAGTGGGGTAGAGCAAAGGCAGAAGCTGAGGGGCTCAGAGAAGAGGGGGCTCTGAATTCAGAACTGGGGGCTTAAGGACAGCGTGGGGGCCCTCGAACTTCAATATCTGTGGTCCTCAGGTAACAGTCCTTGGAAATTGCTCGGACCTTTGAGGTGAGCTTCTTGTGGGCAAAGACAAAGCTTTGTGCTTTCTGGACATCAAAACCCTCCAACAAATGGGGCTGAAGCGGTGGTCCAGTGGTTGGAGCACTTACCTGACATGCATGAGGACCGTGGTTCAAACCCCAGCACCACATACACAGTTGAGTGTTGGAGAAACAAAGGCCAACTGGAAGAATAAATAAAATTGATTCTCTCTTTCTCTCCCTTTCTAAAGGGGAAAAAAACCCAAAACTCCAACATGATGCCCCAAAGTATGTCCCAAACAGTGCTCCCTGAAAGCTGATGTGCATTCCAACCCCCAGGAGGAAGAGGGGTTTAAATGCAGGCTCCTATTTGGTAGATCTGGGATGGAACCCACAGGTCTCCACTTTCAACAGCCCTTTGGTGATATCCAAGTGGGACCATTTCAGCAGCCAAAGGCTGGAAACTGTGGCGTCATTAAGCGCACCAGGTGTTTCCTGTTAGGGCAAGCAAAACTAACTTGATGCAGTGATTGCTACGCAGGTGTTGATTGCTGCTGGACGTATGGGTGGCTGGATGCACCAAGGTAAAGGAGTAAGATAACATGATAACTCTTCTGAACTTGAGCTCCTTCTCTGTAAGATGGAGCAGTGCTGACGAAACCCTAAAGCAGTGAGGAAACAAGAGCTGAGAGCGCGAGCCTAGGCTCGAGTGGGCACCTCTGTGTCCCCACCGCCGCCCCTCCCTGCAGCCCGCCTCTTGTCCTGGGCTGTCTGGCTACACTCTGCTTGGGATGGGGAGGAATTTTAACAGAAGATTAGAGCAAAGATACTCATCAGTTGAGCATGCTGAAAAATGCTTCCTGCTTTCAGATTTTCAGAATATAGGCCAGATTGCAAGGAATACAGTAAAAATAAAATAAAATAAAATAAAAATAAAAAAACAAGAAAATCAACCCATGAACCACAAGCGTAGGGCTCACAATGCAGCAAGCGTGGACACAGCACCCACTCTGGAGCGGTGATGGAGATCAGCACGGCCTCCCCCGCCCTGGCTTCTGCTTGCATGAGATGAGCGGCCTGGTGGCCTGGGACAGTGGACCAGGACCTGGATGTCTTCCCATTTCCCCAGCTGTCCAAGCTTAGGTAGGTCCACAGAGGGCCTAGGTGACCTGTGGAATGCAGATGAGGAATCTAACACGTCCTTTGCTGTGAGGAGAGGGGAGAGGGAGGTGGTGAGTGAGACGGCTTGGCTCTGAAGTCAGACAGAGCTGGATTCAAGTCCCACCTCAGCCGCTGGCTCTCTTCTGGTATAAAATGTCAACAAAGGTAATTGTGCAAATGGGAGAGGCCAAGCCCCCAAATACACAGCCTCTAAGGGCTGTGATGTGTCAGCTGTTCAATCCACTGGCTGTCAAGCAGGAACCCTGCAGGAAGAGCAAGCTCCTTAAAGGAGGATGTTTCAAATGTAAAATTTCCTCTTTTCAGTTCCCCCTGTTCAGAATGGTGGTAATAAGATGACTGAAATTTAACTTCACCCCAGGTGATGCAAATTTTGCTAAGAAAAATGCCAATAGTAGTCAGAGTTGGTGTTTTTGGAAAACTCAAGGTGGCGTCCACACATCCAGCCTCTACCCTCTGGGTCGTTTCTAAAAAGGGTGCATTCATATTAACAGGCTAATTTTGATTATTATATCAGAACTTAAAGCATATTTCAATAATTGCTGTAACAACGCTTTGAAAAGCTAATAAACTAAGGGAATAGTTCTGATTTTTCCTAAGGTAATAAGTGATTTTAATTATGCAGTGAAAATGCTAAATTGTTAAAATGCTGATATAGGAAACATTTTAGGCTTTGAAAAAAAAGATCATTTGCATGACATAGAATAAAATACTTATAATCATTTGTTTTTATAAAAATTCTCCTTTTTAATCTTATTAGCAAGAGACAAAACTCAAAGTCCAGTACCACCACATAGCATTTGCAACTCAAGAGTGACCTTCCTTATGCTGCACACTCCCTCAGCAGGCAGGCATGAGTGTGGGGTCTGTGCCAACCAGCTCTGGGGCACAAGTCCCATGGCCCCAAAGAGGGGCATGAAACCCACAGTCCCCACTCCCACCACTGAGAGGCCTTCCTCTCAGCCTCTTCCCACGGCTGTGCCCTGCAGTGCCAGGGCTCCTGATTCTGAAGTCAGTGCTCCTCCACTGCCCCCTCCATCCTGGTGCACTGGCCTTGGCCTCTGATGGCAACCCTGGTAGCATTCACAAACACTTTGCACTGAAGCTCCACCATGGCAGAATTCCAAACCCTCTCTGACTTTGCATCTTAGCATTTGGTGGTGTAAGTGGCCTTGACCTAGTCAGTTGTAAATAATCACTAATGCTAAGTGTTCACGGTCACTCCTTGTGGGTTTGGAATACATATCTGCCAGTAACTTAGTCCTGTACTAAGGGGGTGACAGAAGCAGGGGCTACCTGCCCGGCACCTTCACAAGACACACACTGCCCGGACAGTGAGGCCGAGACTGGTTCCAGTGATGGGCGCAGAGAAGCAGGAGCCTGGATGCTGCGTGCGCCCCTCAGTGGACGCTTCCTGATGCCAGCAGACATGTGTTGTTGACCCATCCTTCCCAGCACTGTTTCATACTAACCTTGCTTTGGCCATCGCAGGGTCGTGATGCCTGATCTCAAAGTGGAGAAAGCAACCTCCAGTCGCGTCCCCTTTCCCTTCCAGCACACATAAGCACTCAGAAACGTGAGTGATGGTCTGGATGGGCTCTGAACAGAAGGCACATAGTTGGTTCTGGTGTATAAACCTGTCGAGTCCAAGCCCTAGCCATGTCTCCTTGAATGATTAACTCTGAGAAACCCACAAGGGAAGCCTGAGGAGTAGATTTGGCTCAACACAAGCAAGGCCAAAGACGCTGACCTCCTTCCTATGAAGTTGAAAAGCAGGGTTCATGCACATAGCAGTGGGTCCACAGTCGACGTGATGACAGTGGCTCTGGGTAAAAACTAGAAGAATTACACAAATAACAGACTATGAGTCTTTGTATAGCTTGTAGTGGGCTAGACCTTACTCTCAAAGGGAAACTCCTTTTAAATGTTTTCAGTGACCATCAGTGATAAATCACTCTATAATGATATTTGGCTAAGTCAAAACATTCCATGATAACAAAAATAACAAAATATTCAGTAAGTAGCTACCAAGAGATGTGCAGGGCCTTCGTGGGCAAAAATGAGAAATGTTTTTTTTAAAGGAAAATAAAGATCATTTGACCTTACAAACCTGGAGACAGAAAGAATGAGCTCTTATTGACAACTTCACAGTGTCCAGAATTACACAAAATCCCAGTAGCACATCTTCATAACCTCACAAAGTGGATTGGAAGGTCTTTTGGAGAAATACGTAAAGGTAAACTAAGAAGACGCTGTGAGATTAATGCAGGAGACGTTGCCTATTACACGTTAACACCGAACACAGAACCACAGCAATCAAAGCAGAGAGAAACCAGCAAATATGACAGCAAGTTACTTAGGAGTCATTGATTCTGAGTAGCTTCGGTTGACTTTTGTGTTTCTGATTTCTACGGCAATCCTGGGGTTCTGTCACAATTAGTCATAAAACATTTCTAAAATAATAACCATTGCCTCCCTTCCCTTCTCTTATTCGAAGCTGTTTGCCAGTTTTATGTCTATCATGTAATTTAATTCTTACAGCACATTAATTTTCTTTTCCTCTATTGGTTTCTCTTCATTTATCAACATCTTCTTACCCTAAAAAACTCCGTTCTTGAACCTCATACCCATCTCCAGCCTCCCTTCCCTCCACAGAACATTTAAAGCACGGTCTGCAAACACTCCCTTCCCGTCCTCCCATTCCAGCAGCGCTCCTCTGCCTGTCATGTGGCTACAGCATCCCACCTTGCACTTGGAAAGGTCACCAATGGCCCCGCATGACCGGATCCAGCATTCACATCCCTGCCTCCACGCACCTCTGGTCAGACTGGGAGACAGCTGCCCCATTCACCCTTCACACAGCAGTGGCCCTCTTGACATCTGTGCTCCATGCAAACTTTATTATTCAGCATATCTTATATAGCTCATCACAAAGCAGTTACCTCCTTTCTTATGTATCTTCTACACATTCTGTGAGTTCTAGAGAAAATCACTTGCTCACATACTTTACTTTTAAAGATAAAGGTTTCATGACAAATGAGTGTCTGGGACATGCTTGACACAGATTTGCAGTGGAATTGGGGGATGCAAGAAGATCATGCTGTCAGAATGGTAGGTGAGAGACAGCATTAACATTCCTGAAAGGCCTAATAACGGCACACCGTGGTACATCAAGGCCTCCGCTGGGTGGAAAGAATGTAGGTTATTGAAGTATATCTTATTTTTGTAGTAAAGAGAACTTTCATAAAATCATAGAGAATCTGAGTCGGAAGGGACACATGTCACCTAGAGCAATTTAATGTCACCTGCTCCCTTTAAGGTCTTTGAGAGCATCATGAAGAATCCGTAACTCATTTATTGACATCGTTTCTTGGCCTTTGGTATGAGATGTTTCAGGAGCAATGGGGTAATGCTTGTCATTTGGTATCTTTCTAGATTCTATAAAAGTGACTTTTGTGTACCATGCCAGGCATTGAAATGAAATACATATGTCAGCGTCAATCTCAAGTCATTGATCTGGATCACAGTGGGCAGAAGTCCTCAGTCTTAGAGGAGACAGGAAGGATGCTCTGCTTTCAGAAGTGAGGTGTCCTCTCTGAGTGGTTTGGGGCTTCCTTGTACATCAAATACAGACTCACACCGAGATGCTTTTCTCTCCGTGTACTTGCAGAAAATGAGCAACAAAGAGGAGGCAGAGAGCCTCAGCCTCGCACATCTCCCTTGGAATCTTCCTGAAGACATGAGAACCAGGAAATACCTTCTTAAAGAAGAAGGATCCATATTATGTCCAAATCACCATTCTAAAATCTATACAAGTCAGTTGTTGGGTTCAGGCAAATGCAAAGTTTATTAACTCTATGTGGGAGGATAGAGCTGGTGATAAAGCAAATAAAATATTCACTGCTACCCTCCTCTCTGCTGTGCCATGGTCCAAGGAGGGCTGAGGTAGTCACAGTTGAGTTTCAGAACACTTTTTGGTGTTGTGGATATGCAGTTCACAGTTCAGATAACCAGCATGTGTAGCCTGGCTTCTCACCTTACTAGAATATTTCTAAAAAGTACTGAGAGGCCTCATTAATATATAGAATTAATATAGAATGACTACAGACCTCATAAAATCTGCATAGGACAAGGTTAAAATTGGCCACTTCATCTCACAACACCTATATGATGATTAAGACTAATGGGTAAATAATTATAGGATTAGTAAAAAGAAAACTTCACATACCAGAACCCAAGTGAATCCAAAAAATAGCTCCACACTTTGTAGTTATACTGGACCATTACTCTTTGCTGTTATGGGATCCTGGTGGCATTTGATAGGAAGATCTGGACTGTTAAACAGCACTGCACAGTGACAGCCTTGCTGGCTATGTGACAGCCAGGTAGAGATGCACTCACTGGGTAGCAGCACAGCCAGCTCTCAGCATGGATCGGAAGGCCACCTGACACCCTCACCCAGGGCTAGCTGTCAGCAGAGAAGTAAAGTGACTAAGCACAGAAGTCCGTCGTCAGGTGTATTCGACCTGAATCAAAGAGCGCATTATGTTCGTAAGTCACTTCACCGCGCAGAGGCCCAAAGCCTGTGCCCAAAGTTTGATTAAACAAAGAAATGATAATCACAACAAGACCATGATCTCTAGAACTCTTCACCCACTAACTTGGAATGTGTTCCAACTTGTAGCCAGAAGAAAATGCATGTCATTTGTTCAAAAACTCAGTAGCAATGAATTCAAGAAGAATTGGCGTTTCTGAGAACATGCCCAAGTGCCAGGCTGTGCTGGACAGTAAGTCCTGGGAAAGGTGTGGGATACACAATTTCACTGCCTGGCTCACACCTGCTGGGGACCAGGGACTGGGCACTTACCTCCTGGCACCCCGATTTCTTCATCTATGGAAGGAGTTTAATCATTCTGCCTACTTTATACAGTTGCTATAATAATAAAAAATCTATTTGAAAACACATTCTTAAAAGAATGTTCAACAAATACTCATTGTGGCAGCAGTGGACTGATTGACTTGAATAAGGGAAACATACATGAATGCAAAGTTAAAATCTAGAGTCCCAAATAGGGAATGCCACAAGACTACAGAGGAGGGGAAGATGAATTTTGAATGGGAGCATCAGAAAGTCCTATAGGACCCATTAGTCAAAGTTCTCCACACTGAGAAGAATTGAAAAGCATAAGTTTGTGAAGATACACGGAGCACAGTGAAAACATGATTTTTGAGGACAAGCAGGTGCATTTTGATATTTAAAGCAGTGTGTGGGTGTGTGTGTGTGTGCGCGCACGCGCGTGTAGGTGGACAGTTAGGGGTATGGAGATGACGAATAGCCATACAGACAAAAAGCATATGAGATATGCAAGAATAACAGCAAAATTTGCTGTGATCCAGATGTCAACTGAAACTATTAAAATTTAGAGAATGAGAGAATCCTCTGGCAAGTCCAACGACCTCCATAGGACTCAGGCCCCTTGCCCTGCACATAGCATTTCAAGGAGACGTGTGAGTCCAAATTCCTACTCAAATCCTTGACCTCACCCACATTCCCCACCTTCTTCCTTCTCATCTGCCCTTAAAGAAACACTACTCTTTATAGATGGAGCCAAGCATGGAACTAAGCTCCACTTTCATCATGTGCCCCTCTCCCTGAAATGAGTGTGAAGATAATTAGAGGGCTCAGGTAAAGGTGCCGCAGAACAGCCCAGTAAGAGAAGCACGCGGCCATGAAAACAGATCAACATCTTATAAAAATGAGTAATTGCAAGGAATCAGAGATACTGGATTGGATTGAAAAGGAAATGGAAAAACAGAAAAGCATTGTAAGAAAGTAAGATGGTTAGTTTGATACATTTAGAGTCTAAACAATAGAATTTCTAGAAGGAGAAAGAAGAAAGGAAATAATTATCAAATAAACCATATAAATATAATTTCATAAGATTGAAGAGCCCTGTCCTAGATTGAAAGTACTCACAAAATGTTCCATCTAAGAATTCAACAAATGATACAGAGCAAATCACTTAACTGAAATTTCAGAATACTAAAGACCCCAAAGTAGGACAAAGAGGATCAGGAATCATAATGACATTAGGCTTCTCAATTGGAAAACTGTAAATCAGAAGCCAAAGAATAGAATCTTCAAAGCGTGACAGAAAAAATAACCAAATCACAACTCTATAGCTAGGAAGTAAATTTTCAGACATGCAAGGGCTCCCAAGTACTCACATCAGGGTCCTCATTCAAGAAACTGTGACGGGCATGCTCCACCAAGTGACAGAGCTGAGGAAGAGGGGAGCCAGCACACAGAATTCCGCCAAAGACCCAGAGAATGAGTTCTCGGTGTGATGATGAGCTGAGACCTCAGTAAAATGGGTCTACAGGTCTAGAAGGTTCCAGATTGGAGGGAAGAACAGGAAGTAAGAGGAGGGTTGTTGCCAGAGGAAAAATAAAATAAATTAGTAAAATAAATTGAATAGAGTCCTTGGTGTTTTAGACAAAATGGACAGAGATTTTGTTTACAATTTCAGTGGAGAGATTGGTATGATTTAGCCCTGGTATATAGAAAACTAAGCAAATGAAATATATAGGATGAGCTAGATGAAATACGTAGGAAATATGTAGGGGAAAACAGTAGACATTAAAAGAAATATCACTTCCAGATATCCCAGAGCCCAGCTGTGGACGCTGCTCATGCAGAAGTAGGAACGCAGTCCCTGAATACGGCGTTAACCCAAAACTGACGTCAAGCCACGCTAGGAACGCGCATGAGTATGTGAGAGTTGAGTAAGAGCAAGCCAGATTCTCGTCTCTGGTAAATTAAAAGAAACTCCTAGAGTTGGAAATTCAACGAACAGGAACAAGGAGTCAGTATCAGAAGAAATAGCCCAAAGAAATGGAAGAGGCTGCCTCTTGGGGAGAAGACACAAAGATGGGGAATAGCAGAGTAGACCTCTGTTTTGTTTTGCTTTATTTTTTTAGAAAATATCGTAAGCAATTGAAATTATGCACATGTACAACTTTGATAAAACAAGAATTTTATGCTAAACTGTGTGAGGCAGGTGAGACATTTTTATTCCTAATTCCATTTCTCCACCTCATCTCAATGTGGTGCCTACATTTTTAGTTAATGATGCCTCAACCAGCTGGTCAGCTTTTAGCCACCATCTAGTTGTGTCCTCGCCCATAAAATTCAGATAATGCAAATATTTTCTTAGTAAATTAGGATTAATGGCTCACCAGAAAAAAATGAAAAAAGAAATTAAGTTGGTGATTCCATAGGAAATGAAAATTGTTTTCTTGTTCTGTTAGCAAAGTACCGTTAACTAAAAACATCAGCATCATTGAAAAGTCAGTCAAGGTCATTAAATTGTGTATTTAAGTATTTCAATTAGTAAAACACTCAGTCTATAACTTTTAACCAACTCAGTTATATAGAGAGGAGAAAAAAATCAAGCAAACAATGACCAATATGATTTCAGTGCAAAACCTGATGTATGATTTTGGGGTAAGCCATGAACTTGGATCAGGACTTTGATGTCTCCATTGTTCCATTGACCATTACTCCTTAGCTTTATTGAGGCATAACTGATGCACAGAAAATTACACATGTGTAATATGCAAATCTTGATGAGTTTGGATGTATGCACACACCTGCAGTCCGATCACTACATGCAACTGCTGAACCTCTCGCCCTCATTCCCAAAGATTTAAGTCACTTTGCAAGAGACCCGTCCTTGAGTTGTACCACACACCTCTAGAACTTACTCATCTTATCTAACAGAAACTTTATACCAGTTGAAGACAAATCCTTTATTTCCCCCTCCTCTGATCATAATTTTTCAAATCCAAAATTAAGATTCACTGTCTGAATGTATTTATGAATATAATAGCATAGACAAATAGTTAAAAACCCTGCATAAATACTTTGTTTATCTATAGACAACAACAGAATTCCCAATAAAATATCAAATTACTTATATATTTTTGGACAAGAAATTCATTCCAGATTATTTGTACTCAGCGTGGTCAGGTTGGAAAACTCCTTATCAGAAAGGGAGATCTTAAACTTTGGGAAAAAAAGTCAAGAGAATCAGGATTAAGCAATGTGTCAATTTCCCTTTCTCACTTTGGGAAAGTGAGGAATATATTAAGGTAACTCTATTATAATAATGAGAGAGATGTCCTTGCTCTCACTGGAAAACTAATTTCTAGGTCTTTGTTTCTAATGTACAAGGAAAGTACATGAAATCTTAACAAAACTGAACGTGTTTTAGTCTAAACATGAAGACTGCTAATCATTCCACCTCTGATGCGGCTGGAGCCTTGGACAAGTCCCCACAAGGACACTTGAAGAGCTCATCCTGTTGGGCCTCGGCCCAACGTGACAACGGCACGGCCTTTCTCTCACTTACTGCAAAACGCTTCGATCCACCATGTACTCTGGACCAATAAAACAGGAAAGCAGCACTGACCCATCATTAAGAGGGTTGGAAGAAGAGAAATGAACAGAAACAACTAGTGCTGACTCCATCAGAGGGAAGCCTTGTTTTCTGAACTCTTCCAAGTGTCTGATGCTCTGGTCTTCACTTGTTAAGTGAAGCCCAGGTGGTTTCCCATAACAGCCTTGTGGGCACAGAGGGGGAATTGTCCTGATTAATTGAGAAATCCATTTTTTTTTCAGGCTAGAGAATGAATTTTTCCATTAAAATGAGTGGAAATTCACTTCTCCCGTCCCTTCCACTAATTGTCCTAATGGACGGAGCTTCATTAAATGGAACTAAGACAAAACCATGCTGAGCAGAAAGTTAAAAAACCACCAATTAGGAGGAAAATGGAGGCTGAGAGCCACAGAGCTGCTGCGTGGGATCTGTTTTATTTCTTCATTCGTGGCAGTTTTGAGGATAGAATTCCTGTTTACTGCCTAAAATCCGAGAAGAAAATGCCAACACAGAGGAATACATTGTTTGTCACAAATGTTCATGGGCTTGGCATTGTGTTTGTGCGGTGATAATAACCAGAATATGACAGGAAACAGCTTTGGAACAAAGATCCAGGGACCATTGCCTCCGTCGGTGAGGAAGGGGACAGGAGCTCAAGGCCTCTGAATTCTTGAAGGAGCACGCAGGTGTTGCCAACAAGTCTCACTTTCCAATAAGTGGGGAGCACTGGGAAGTGCTCACTGTGGTGACTAGCTCTACGAAGAGCTCAGGGGGTCTCGCACAGCCCCAGGCCCCCGAAGGTGCCCCTGATCTGCTCAGCACCACGCCCACTCAATGGACACTTTCTCTGGGTCGCCAGCAAACAGGGAGGTGTAGGAAGAGGAGCTGAGCACCTGAACAGGCAGAGTTGGGCACAATTCAGCATCTGCCCCTTCCTCGGGGTGCACAGTTTGGCCAGAAGAGAAATTCCCAGCCAGACGTCATCCCATCTCCCTCAAGCAGTCAGCTGAAATGGAAGAGCGCACACGCACAGCCGTGTGCAAGAGAGAGCTGTGAAAGATGTGCACGGAGCTTTCAGTGGGGCGCTGCGAGAAACAGCAAGAAAACTACATACGCAAAGGACCAAGGGGGCAACGCCTGGAGAGGACAGCGGAGAGGAGCTAGAGAGGCTCGCGGGGGCAGTGCCCAGCAGCAGTGCAGGCCTGATGGCTGTGAGGGCGGAGGAAGAAGGGAGGCAAGCGGAAGGTGCCCAGGCCACTGCTGAACACCCTGCCCAGGCAGAGGCAGCCAGCCTGAACCGCAGAGCCCGCTAGAGGAACCCTGCAGCAGGCAGGAGCGCCACCATGCTCAGCCGCTGGCAGGCAGCAGCCCAGGGGCGGTAGTGGGTCAAAGGCTGGGCAGCTGGGGACCGACAGTCACCACAGCCGGTTCTGAGGAAGACGAGGGGAGAGCTACAAGGACCCCCTCTGCCACCAGGGGCAGCCGTTGCTTTTGCAGCTCAGCATTAATTTCTCTGCCTCTGGTCACAGCACCCACATGTTCCCGGTGGAACCACTGCGTTCTGGTCCATTTGGTTTGGGTGACGCTGACTGCTTCACTATCCCCATGCAGGTGTGGCCATACGACCTTAGAGGACTGGCACAGGATTGACAGGGAGGTTGGTCTAGCACCCAGAGTGACCCCAGGGCTTTGGATGGGGACGTCAGACTCTGTCTTTCAGCATAACTGTGGAGAGAAAAAGAACAAGCCGGAGCTGCTGACGTGAGTGTGACATCACAGGGAAGGGCTGCCAGAAGAGCAGAGACAGGAAATGAAGGAGACAGAAGGAAGCATCATGATTGGTGCTGAGCCCCTTGGTTAGCTACGCTCAAAGGCAGGGTTTATCCTGTCCCCTGAGCCTCATGCATTAGATCAGCGCTATCTCAAGCAATGACTCTCAGTGTCGATGACTAATCTTCATGTTCAAATGTCTTATGGGGACAAGGTGCCCCAGTTCTAACTTGCCCTCTCTTGCCAACTCAAGGACACAGTTTTTGCTAAGTCATTCAGTTACTGAGCCAGCAAGTCCCATTTCTGTTTAAGTTAGATTTTCTGTCACTTGCCTCCATGAGCTTTGACTGATATAACTACTTTCACCAATAGTTTTGCCTCACACTCTGGTTCTTCTGTCGTAAATTGAGAATACAATTTCAAGAACCTTTTAAAGAAATTTAGACTTCCTTTGCATGATTCATGAAATCGATGGTAAAGGAATTCTACTTTGAATTGTTAATGATGTCATCCATATCTGTTAGGGCGTAGAAAGCACACCGGCTAATATAACAGAGGGTTTCATATGCAGGATCGTTAACTAGATCTAGTAACCACGTAACTGGAAAGACAGAAAGCAAACACTAAGGCCCATCAGACACAGCTGCCACCAGGGTTGAGGGGTGGGAAGAAGCTGGCATTGCTACAGCTTGGGGGCCAGCCATGCCTTCTGGGTCCATCCATGCCGCCACAATGGCAGGATGTCCCTCTGGTAAGAGGCTGTACCATGTGCCTTGCATATACACCATGTTTTATCAGTTCATCTGTGGATGCACACCGTTGCTTCGGTATCTTAGTGGCTGTGACCAAAGCCATAAAGGACAAGGAATGCATGTGTCTTTTTAGTACACTGCTTTCAATTCCCTGTACGTACTCCAGCTGCTGGGATTGCTGAATCATGCGGGTCCATTTCTTATTTTGTGTGGAAACCCAATCCTCTTTCCTCCAGTGACTGTTCTGATGCACATTCCAATCAACAGTATAGAAGCTCCTTTTTACACACTGTCACCAACACTTATCTTTTATCTTTCTGTTAATAATCATTCTAACAGGGGTGAGGTGGTACCTCACTGTGGTGGTAATGTGCATTTCTCTGGTGATGGGTGCTGATGACTGCTTTCATCATATCTCTTGGCCATTTGTATGTCTTCCTTTGCCCATTATACTAAGTGAAATAAACTAGGCACAGAAGGACAAGTGCCACATGATTCCACTTATACGTCCATCTGAAAACATCAAACTCATAGAAGCAAGAATAAGAGAGTGGGGCGGAGGGAAGGCGTTGATCCGAGGACAAAATCCCAGACACGTGGAATAAGCCTTGGTGATCTATGGCACAGAATGGTGACTATAAAAAATAACAATGCATTGTATGTTTCAAAACTGCTGAAGGAATAGGTTTTAAATATTTTCACCAATAAAATAAAAAGTATGGAAGGTGATGGATTCGCTAGCTTGATTTAATAATTTCACAGTTATAAACATATCAAAACATCTCATTGCACCCCATAAATATTTAATATATACAATTACTATGTGTTAAATTCTAAAAATGTAGACGCTTAGAAGAAGGGGTTTGAGAAACTGAAACTGAGACGCCAGATCAGGATTCTAGACCTGGGTCTAGACCTCAGCAGCAGGGTGGCTGAAGGCCAGGGCAGGGGCCTCTGGGAAGAGTGGAAAAGCTCATACCACAAGTGTTGGAAGAAAAATATAAAGTCAGTTCCACTCCTTCAAGGAAGAATTACCACCACCAAGGTGAAGAATGCACTGATTGGAGGTCACAGGAACAAAGCTCACAGAAGAGTCTGAACTTACTCCTCCTGCCTCCTGTCTTTCTAGAACCTTCCATCAGCAAAGGCTCTAAGTGGCTCACCTGGCAAAGGACTTTCATGGCTTCCAGTGTGCAGAACGGAGGTGTGGGCTTGGACCACAGCATCAGTGACTTTACACTTTAGTGTCAGCCACCCAGGGGTGAAGGGTATGGCCTCCATTGGTTTTAGTGTCAACTAAGAATTGGTTGCTACTAGGTTAAAAAATAAAGTAGAAAGATCGGTCCCTTCTTTTTAAGTAGAAGCAATGCATACTTAGCATCTTTAACCCCTGTTAACTCAAGCAGAACACATATCAGATTCCTTAATTGTTGTCTTTATATTCAATAAGAACTTTGAAAGGTAGCTATATTTTAGTCCTAAGAGGAAGAGTTCTTTAAAATTTGCTTTGTGCTTCAAAAGATCCATCTGCCGTGCTTCTGGGAGGCAGACATGGCATAGGACGTGGGTTGTGAGCTGTTCGGAGATCTAAACCTGTGCGATTTAGGTAAGTATGGATGGTTTTTAAAAGTCCAACTGATTTAGTAATTGAATTCTCACTTGTCTTGGAGGATGTCAATGGGGAAGGAAAATAGCAGATTCTTCACAGTGTTTGTACCAGCTCTACGATCCTGACAGTCAGGGCACAGGCTTTTGGGGACTCCAGGGCCCAGAGTTTACTAGGGCATCAGCAATTTGAAACATTTGATGTAGAGAGTTTTGTTGACTTTCATTTCAATCACAGTAGGCGTCAAAAATTGTTTTCCATTGTAGTCAGGAATTTTGGTCTCTAAACACTACAATTTTGTTTCAAAGAATTGGTAGGTTATGAACTTTGCTCTAGTCTCCTATGTGCGGAGGAACGGATAGCACGCAGCTTGTTTCTTCTAATGCCAAGATTGCTGGTTCCACGCTACAGGGATTTCAAAGTCATTTGCCTCCTAGTGCTTCAAAACATTGAAGTTCTCTCACTCAGATTTTATCCAAGTTCAAATGACTCTTCATTCTAAAATCGTAAGATTCCATAGAGAGTCAGTCATGTTTCTCATAAATACTTCCTGATACAAAGAGAACTGATCTGAAAACCTTCCCTAAGCATAGCCCACAACAAGAACCAATCAAGCTCACACTCTGGACAAGACACTGGGCTCATCCCTGAGGACCCATGGTGTGACTCAGTGGCCACCCTGAAGACAAGACCATCCAGTTGACAACCTGAGATAAAACAAGTCAGCTTTAGAAGATCATAAACTCTGGGTACAGACACTCCTGGACTGACAACGAGCCCTAGAGAAAGAGTTCGTAATCAAAGCTGTCTTCTGCCTTGAAACCTGCAGATAAGGCAGTTTCTGCTGTTAATTTTGAGCTGCGTTTCCTGAGACCATGTCCTCCTGTGACTGAAATGAGCGTGAGTGTCTCAAGTCGCTCAATTACAGGCTCAGTTCTGAGTGTCAAGCGCAGCTTCTAATAGCGCTCCAAAGAACACTTCCCACCCTCCCCTCCTACCCCAGGATGCCCATCTTATTTGGAAAATGGAATAAAAGAAATTGGAGACCTACATAAAGTACCACCAACTCAGAATTCATCCTAGAAACTTTTCACACCTGTGATTGAAGTGTGAGACTTTGATACGCCTACACTTGGTCCAGATGTGAGAAAGGGGCCTGTGATTCACAGACAAGACTGAGGCGTGACTCTTAGCCTCTCTTTCCCCTCCTCCTCATCATGCATACGATGGAGAAGCCACCAACTGACCACACCATGCCTGCTGAACATTCCTGTGTGTCCACTGTCTTCTCCTTTTTAGTTCCTTGGATAACATTTCCTCTAAATCCCTGGTCAGCATTGACATTCTGCTCAGATAGCAGTATCTGACAAAGCTACCGAAATTAGTTCCTCATCAACAGAACATGGAGCCGTCAGGCCCTTCTACGGATTTATCGTGGTCGGTTCTAACTTTGTTATTCGCGGAACCTCTAACACAGTCCCAGAAAATCTGCACTTTGCAACACGCATAGTTCTTCAACACCCGCCAGCTCGAACCTCAGGTCCCTCTGCGTTTCTCTGCGCAACTACGGCTTGCAGTGTTGGTGAATTAAGACCAGGACTACATTTGGCCATCTGAGTATTTCAGTATTTTCCAGCCTTTTAATTTCTTTTTATTTCATGGTAGCCATAGGAAATTATATTTGTCTAGCTTGTTGACACAAATGTTAGGACTGCTGACAGCAGAAATGATAGACCTGGGACTCCAGCAGCTCCAGGAGCCAAGGAACCTATGAGCTGATCTCAGCACAATGGTTGGGAAGCTCTGTTTTGACAAATGCTCTTGGAGACCATCAACCACACGAGAAAAATAAGCAGCTGTGTGTCTAGTTCTGAGCCAGGTGCAAAGGATACACACACACCGTGAGAGTGACAGCCATCCTGAAAGAGTATTCAGGATGATAGGGACGCAGGAATGGTCCCCATCAGAGGGTATAAATGAATGAAATTGATTAAAACAACCAAAGCAAAATATATGGCACATGTCACAGTAAAATGTGCATTAAACTATTGGTAACTTCTCCATGACACTGTGCCAATATGGAGGTCAGGAGCAGGACTGGGAAAAGGAGGCTGTAGGGAAGGAGGTGAGACCTTAGACACACGCAGCATTTGATCAACGCAGGAGGAGAGACGCAGGTGAGGACAATGGCATCAGTGAAGACAGGAGTGGTAGAATGGCGGTGACCTCTCCGTAGCTGTAGAAGAGAAGAGACACCTGGCTAGGTATTGAAGGGCATGTGTGTGAGAGACGCCTCTGAAGATCATAAGGCACCCATCAATGCCAGGCGGTACCTGAGCATTTTCCTTATGGTGCCAGAGGTTAAGGGGTACTGTGAGCACTGAAGTTACCCTGAGAAGGATTCTCATCCCACCTTTCCCCTCTGCCTGGCATACAGTGGCCCCCAGGTTGTATGGCCCATCACAGCCCCAGCTGCCACGGGTGCATGAGGCCTTTGGGAGGGAGATCCTGAAGACAGCACGTTTCCAGAGTTTGAAGACACTTGCGAATTGTACGCAGTGCTAGTGCCCCCTCTGTGCCATTGCTGAATCTTTCTTTCATCCTCCACGGTATCAGGCAAATGCTGTGATTCAGGGAGGGAAGGAAAAAGTCATTTAAAATCCCTGGATTCTGTTGCTCCCAAGCAACCTGGTAGATTTTGCATGAAGTGAGACTGAGCTGTCTGCCTTTCTACCTAAGCCCAGGAGTGAGCTGGCCATCAAGGGGGTGCTTAAGCTGTGTGTCTGAGCTCCTCTGAGGAGCAGCTCGTGAGTACCTTATCTTTTATAAAAGGAAAATCTGAAAAGAAAAAAAAAAAGCAACACAGGCCTATACCAGCCTGAGGAAGCAAATGGTCTCATGGATCAGAGCTGGCCTCACATAAGAAACCCTAACACATTCTGTGGGATTTGTGGGGAACAGAGGTGCTTCCAGTAAAAATTTACTAATTTGGAAATAGCAGGAGACTGCTCTCACTTAGTCAGCAATTATACAGTGGGAATCTAGCTTTTGTCACAAAACTTTTTCTGTAAAGTTTAATGTGATAAGATTTTTAAAAATCCAAGTCCAGCTGGGTGTGGTGGTACACACTTGTAATCCCAGTAGCTTAGGAGGCTGAGGCAGGACAACTGCAAGTTCAAAGCCAGCCTCAGCAACTTAGCGAGGCCCTAAGCCACTGAGCAAGATCCCATCTCAAAATAAAAAATAAGAAAGGCTGGGGATGTGGCTCAAAGGTTAAGCACTGGGTTCACTCCCTGCAAAGAAGGAAGGGAGGAAGGAAAGAAGAAAGAAAAGGAATCAGGACCCAGGAAGCACCTGACCTCCCTACTCTCTGTTCCCAGAGCTGGGCACCATTAGGCCCCAGTTAAGGTGAAATGAATTCAGTCACTGTATCAAAATCAGTAATCAAATTGAGGAAATGTTATGGTTTAGATATGAAGTGTCCCCCAAAAGCTCCTGTGTGAAATAATGCAAGAAAGTTCAGAGGTGAAATGATTGGGTTATGAGAGCCATAATCTAAGCAGTGCATTGATGCACTGGTAGATGGAGTGGGTGGCACCTGAGGGCAGGTAGGGTGTGGCTGGAGGAGGCAGGACCCTGGAAATATGCCTTCAAGGTTTAGGTTTTGTCCCTGGAGAATGGAGCTTTCTCTCTCTCTCTCTCTCTCATCTCTCATCTCTTTCTCTCCCTCTCTTTCTTTCTCTCTCTTCCCTCCCTCTCTCTCCCTCTCTTTCTTTCTTTCTCTGCCTCTCTCTCTTCCCTCCCTCTCTCTCTCTTCCCTCCCTCTCTCTCTCCCTCTCTTTCTTTCTCTCTCTGCCTCTCTCTCCCTCCCTCCTTCTCTCTTCCCTCCTTCCCTTTCTCTCTCCCTCTTTCTTTCTCTCTCTGCCTCTCTCTCTTCCCTCCCTCCCTCTCTCTCTCCTTTTCTTTCTCTTCCCTCCCTCTCTCTCCCTCTCTTTCTTTCTCTTCCCTCCCTCTCTGTCCCTCCCTCTCTTCCATCCCTTTCTCTCTCTCCCTCTTTCTTTCTTTCTCTGCCTCTCACTTTCTCTCTCTCCCTCCCTCCTTCTCTCTTTCCTCCCTCCCTCCCTCCCCTTCCTGGTGCCATGTCCTGAGCTGCTTTCCTCTTCTGCCTCACCACATCCCGGAGCAATGGAGTTGGCCTTCTGTGGACCGAGACCTGGGAAACGGTGACCCCCGAGTACACTTTGCTCCTCTGCCTGGTTCCTTACAGGGCTATTGATCACAGCAGTGAAAACGCTCACTAAAACAGGAAACACTATCACCAGTGCAGAGTTTACACTCTAGGGAAAAACATCTCTATAGTTATTTCAAAGAGAAGAATCAACAGAGCAAGTGGTAAAATATTTTTTGTCCTGGAAAAGATGAGGGAGTGGAGGCGGCGTGGTGTTGCTTAAGCTCTGCAGATGTCGGTGAGGTGTGGCCTCATTACAGAGGAGGTGCTAGTTGACTTATTACACACACACCAGAGAAAGCACCCATAAATCTGGAAAGCTCTGCTCAAGGTGAAAGTGGAAAACTCGTCCCCAGGTGTCCACACTCAGAGAAGTAGGTAATCCCTGAGCCCCGAAGCTACAGGCCTGTGCTGTGGCGCAGTCATGCCGGATCCATCTTACATGCCTTCTGGAGGCCTCGCTAAGCTTCATGACAAGGAAGCACAGCTGGCAAAAATGGCTGTGTGACGCACGGGGAACACTGTGTCCCCGTGAGTGACAGGGAGGGGCCAAAACCTTTCCCTGGTCTCAGTGCTCACAGAGGGGCCAAAACCTTTCCCTGGTCTCAGTGCTCACAGAGGATCTGTCAGGTCCTCATGTGCAGAGGAGTGAGCGTGCATGGATAAAAGCATCCCAGAAGACACCCCATGCGCCAATCTGGGGACCCTCAAAACCCCACGCTTCTTCAGTTCACCCCACATTTTTGGAGCACAGGATATGGGGTCAGGCTTGGATTTGAATTTGTGCTGAGTCCTCACGAGCAGCATGGCCTTGAGCAGGCTGGCCAATGCTTTAGTTTCCTGGCGGGGATAAGGGTGCTCCCTGCCTCACGGAAGGAGCCAAGTGTGGTACAAATGATAAAGGTGGTGGTCACTTTCCATCACACAGATTCAGAATCCTCAGGGAGAAAACTCGGCCCAGCCAGGGACTGTGAATAACACAGCTTCTGCTCCCAGTGGCCAGCTGCAGCCCCTTGCTCACCTGCAGGTGCCCACCTGCCCCGGATCCCAGGTCTTGCCCACCACACATCTAACGACGGCAGAAGCCCAGTCAAATGCTTGCTGAGCGAACGACTTCTCTCCAGCTTATCTGACCTTCCTTCCATCATCGTTCACCTTCTCAAGAAAAATATGTGTACAGGGGGAGGGGGAGCTGAAAAATGCAGAGAAGAAAGCAGCCCCGGCTCATGGCCTCTTTGAGGCTCAGGCTCTGAGCGCCTCCGTTGCTCTTCTGGCCACATCAGCACACACGAGCCCAACATCAAAGCAGGAAGAAGAGAAGGAATGTCAAGCCACTCATTTCCTAAGGACATTTAAACCCCTTGAGAATGAGCGTTCACTTCCCCGCTGCCCGGGGATCGCGACATGAATATGCAACTATCACTGGTGTGCAGCCAGCTCTTGGGGCTCAGTCGCAGTCACCTCTGCAGTGGGTTTCTCTTGGCAGGAAGCTTCAACTGCACACAGGGTTGTGAGCTGGAAGCTCTGACCCCATTGCACAGGGGAAGAGAGGATGGGATGGATTGGGCCTGCTCTGGTGAGCAGGTGAGACTCCAGTGGGCCTTCCATTCACACCCAGCCCGTACGCTGCACTGCCTCCTCCACTGGCCTTGGGGCCTGGCCCACACACCTTTCATTGCTCATGCCCCTGGCTGACCACTTCTTTCTGTGCATCCTGCTGTCTTTCTCCACCTGCTGCCTACCCAGTCCTGCAACTGAAGTTAACAGTAAAATGGAGTTGTAATGGGGCTAATTAACAGATAATCCCAGTGGCTCAGGAGGATCGCAAGCTCAAGGCCAGCCTCAGAAATTTAGCAAGGCACGAAGCAACTTGGCGAGACCCTCTGTCAAAATAAAAAATAAAAAGAGCTAGAGACGTGGCTCAGTATTAAAGTGCCCCTGAGTTCAGTCTCCAGTGCCCCCCTCAAAAAAATCAGTTCTTAAAGGACCAATTAAGGGAATGATTTTAAAATGGAGAGAATGGGAGTTTATTCTTTCTCTGTTCCTTCCCACCTTACCTTTACTTCTTTCTCTCCTACACCTACTTGATCTCTTCTTCCAAGGAGCATCTTGTCAGTCTAACTAACACAGAATACAGGATGGAAAATGCTGAGCTAGGTCAAGGTGCTCTCGTTCTGGTCCCTTTGAGCCTGCGTGTGGACAGGAAGCCCCCTTTCCTAGATTTTAGCATCACAGAAAGACACTAAGGAGGAATCCATCTTGTACCTAACAAAGAAGGAAGGAGAGAGGGAGGGAAATAAAAAGAAAGCCTTCTGTGTGTCCTAAGCAAGATTATTTATTTAGCTTTTACCAAATTTCCAACATGTGGTTAAGAATTTGAAAACAGGGACTGGAGCGATTGCTCAGTGGTTGGAGTGCTTGTCTGGCATGATGAGCACCCAAGTTCAAACTCTAGCACCTCATATGCAAATAAGTGTCTGAGCAACAAAAGCCAGATGAAAAACTAAATAAAATTGATTCTCTCTTTCCCTCTCTCTCTCTCTGTCACTCTCTTCTAAAATAATAATAATAATAATAATGATGATGATAATTTGAAAGCCTGCAAGCCAACATGGGCATGAGCAGGAGCACTCTCACTAGGACCCCTACACAGGGCCCTCCTGCCTCCTCATGCACCTCCCTTGTGGGCTCAGTAAGAGCCTGGCAGGTCCATGCTTCCCACAGTCAGTCTCTGTTAAGTGAGTGAGCCCCATCGCAATGATAGTCTCAACACAAATTCAATTTAGGAAAGGGTAAGACAAATCTCCGAATCCTTTAAATGTTCCTTGTGGCTTGTTCATCTTCATCCACCCCAAGTTCAGAAGCCCACAAGCACAGTTGGAACAAATGGGTTAATAAAACCAAGCCAGATGGCCAGACATTAATTTTGTTGCTTCTCTGCAGCAGTTACAGATTTATCTTTTAAAGTCTTACACTAATCAGAGTGTAAATTCCCTCAAAGCCATTTGGTGCCTTGGTAAGTAAGCCAGACCCATGCCTTTCTAAGAATATTGCACCCACGTTGGTCCCTATAGACTTCCCTTCACCCAGGTAGGGTCATGAAGAATCTGCTGTCTTCAAAACACCATTCTAAAAGCCCAGGGATTTAGAATCACTGAGAAGCTGCCCTCTGTCAGTAATTTTGATCCATCTCATGTGAAATGCGTGACCGTTAAATAGAGGTGCAGTGTGCACGAGAGCTCTGCACAGGAAAACAAGGGCTTCAGAGCCAGAAGCGGCGCAAGGCCAAGCTTCAAGTCCCTGGCTCTGCCCAGGGCCACCGTCACCACCAAACGCGCAGGAATGACGGAAAACAGGCGATTGAGAAGACTGTGGGAAAAGACCAAGGCCAGACCACTTTGTGGACCAGAGAGGGAACAGGGAGGGGGCTGGAGCGGTGGCCCAGCAGTTACAGTGCTTACCCAGCATATGCAAGGTCGTGGGTTCCAAACCCAGCACCACATACACAATGAAGTGTCAGAGCAACGAAAGCCACATAAAAACTAAATAAAAAATTAATTTCTCTCTCTCTCTCACATTGTCCCTCTCTCTTTTTTTGAAGAAGAAGAAGGAAGAGGAGGAGGAGAAAGAGAAGAAGGAACAGAGAGCTGGGGAGTGAGACTGGTCCTATACCTGCTGGCCTCTGGCTCTGAAGGCAGAGACCCTGGGAGGGAGAGCCCTGTAAGGTAGGGACCAAAGCCCAGCTCCCAGCTTGAACTCTCAGGGATCAGACCCTACTTGCCATGAAGGGAAGGTGAAAATAGGACCTGTGCTCTGTGGCCACAAATACTACTGACCTAAGAAGGCAAGAGGAGGCTGGCGGAGCTGCACAGGGGATCTAAGCCCAGCAACCCAGGCTGCTAGTGACGTCAGGGGTGTCCAAAGCTGGCTGTGCAAGCAGGAGGACCAGTCCTGGTTCCGGATGTGGACTCTGTGAAAATGCAGAGGAGGGGACGACAGCATGACTGGGGGGGTGTACAAAGAGGAGGGGGATGGCAGCGGTGACAAGGCGACATCTACACCACCAGCTCGACAGCAGGGGCCATCTCTGATAAAATCCACCCCTGGGAAATAAGACCACCCAGTCGGGATACAAGTCAGTTAAAAACGTGAAAAGGCCTTTAAAGTAAGGATGTCTTGATGCCAAGAAGTTAAAGTAAGAAGCAACATCCAGGAAAACAAACCGACTTGTTCTGAAACAAAAACAAGGAATAAACGCTATGAAGAAAGGGTTTGCTGAGACTTCTGGAGCAGTGGGTCCTGGAGCTGGTGCTCTGTGAGAAAGCACTCGTCCATATGGGGCTGAGGGTTGAGCCCCAGCACCGAAAACTAAATAAGTAAGCAAACAACACATCTTTTAAATTGAAGAATTAGAAAATCGGGCTGGAGCGGTGGCTCAGTGGTTACGGCGCTTGCTTGGCATGCATGAGGACATGACTTCAAATCCCAGCACCACGTACACAACCAGGTGTCAGAGCAATGAAAGTCACATGAAAAACTAAATAAAACTGACTCTCTCTCTCTTTCTCTCTCTCACTCATTGTCCCTTTCTCTTAAAAAATATGGAAAATTGTTTCAAAATTATTCCATAGTGTGAAACAGACATTAAACCTTAAAATATAAAAAGGTATGGAGAATCTTTGTGCACACCATTATGCAAATCTAAAACCTCACTGATATTTAGGGAATCATAAAAACTACCAGACTGAAAATACTGATTACTCACAAAGAAACCAGCAATTAGTATGAGAATGGGTATTTTCTTGATGACAATGGATAACAATCAACCCCCAAAGACAATAATATCTCTCCAAAGAACTCTGGGAAATGTAAGAAACTATCACTCCAAAGTCAGAAGAAAAGAAAGACATTTTAAACACAAAAATAGGAAAGTTTACCTCCACCCTTTAATCATTTCTACACAATAGTCTAAAACTGTTAAAGTGTGTATTTTCAAAGCAGAAAAAATAACCTAGAATAAGCTAATGTATTCCAGAAGCAATGATAAAAATTAGTTAAGTAAGTTGACTGACTTTACCAACAAGCGAGGGTTTAAAAATCAGAATAATGAAATATCGACACCAATGGAAAAAGATGTGAGGGACAGCTCAGGAACTGGGAAAGGGCACGTGAAACCGTATGAAGGGCATGGTCTCTTTTAGGAGCTCAAAACAAACAGGAATAAGCAATGTGAGAAAATGTTACATTTATGTATGTATCTTTAAAAAAATTAGAGAAACAGCCAGATATGGTGGTTCACACCTGTAATCTCAGTGGCTCGGATGGCCGAGGCAGGAGGATCACAAGTTCAAAGCCAACCTCAGCAACTTAGTGAGGCCCTAAGCACCTTTAGAGAGACTCTGGCTCAAAATAAAAAAAAAAATTACAAAAAGGGCTGGGGCTGGGGCTCAGTAGTTAAGCACCCCTGGGTTCAATCCTGATACAAAAAAAAAATTCATAAGGCAAGGTGCAGCGAAGTCGTGGGAGCAGGGTGATGGCCTAACCGGGAGCACTCCTGTGAGTCCTCCGCAGCCTGAGACAGCTCCTGCGCTCAGGAGGTTTGCTGATGCTGCAGCGGGCTCAGTGAAAATGCGCAAGCACTAACCCTGAGGAAAGGCGCCAGAGACCTGGGCAGCACTCAGGGCACCTGGGGCCCAGCGGCAATAGGGCCCCTTTAAAACCATGAGGAAAGAGGAACAGGACTTCCACAAGGCGGAGGAGGCCTCGGGAAGGGCTCAGAACCACCGGGTACCTCTCCCAGACGCTCTGTGACTTAGGGTGGAGCCTGCCTGTGGCCCCGCAAGTCTGCAGCTCCCAAGACCCTCCTCAGTCAAGCTTCCTCCGCAGGGAAAAGCAGGCCCAGCTGCTCACTGATTGGAGCTTTCAACAGTGTCACTTCTCCACCAGGTTGATCTACATACCCCATGCAATCCCAATTAGAATCCTGTAGGAATTTTTAATGAAATTGAAAAATTGATTATAAAACTTACATAGAAAGGCAAAAGAGCCAAAACAATGAAAATAATTTAGAAAATGAAGGAACCAAGTTTCAGGAGTCGTTGTGGTCTGATTTCAGTACCTGCCATAACTGTAGGAGCCAAGAGAGTGTGGAACTGACGAAGGACGGAGGCATAGTTCAGTGGACCAGGGTGGAGTCCAGAGACAGCCAACACACGCACAATTGAACAACCTTATAGCAAAGGGACTGACGTTCACAAGGAAAAGAATATTCTTTGCAATTCATCCTATTGGAACAATTGGACATTCGTAGTCAAATAAATAAGTAAAATGATCTAAGACTTGTACCATTTACGAACACTAACTCAAAATTTAAACCTAAAGCTATACTATTCCTACTGGGAAACATAATAAAAATTATTCATGACCTTGATCTAGGCAAAGATTTCTTAAGCAAACACCAAAAACATGAACAGTAATGACAAGAATCAATAAGTTAGACTTCATCAACAATAAAAATAAAAACTCCTTCTCAGATTCCATTAATAAAATGGAATTTTTTTTGTTTCAGAAAAACAAACTGCAGCCTGGAAGAAAATGCTTTCAAAGAACATATTTGAGAAAGAACTTGAATACAAAAAGCATACAGAATTCTCAAAACCCAGCACAAATGAACAGAACTGGAGAACACCGTGCTAAGTGAAATAAGCCAGACCCAACAATCAGAGGTCAAAGGCTTTCTCTGATCTTTGGCAGCTAGTCCACAATAAGAGGGTTGGGGAGAGAAAGGAAAAAGCAGGAGATAGCCCCATCAAAAGAGAAGAAAGGTCAGTGGGCTGAACAAAGGGGATAGAGGGGGAGGAAAGAGGGACGGGATAAGGGAAGAACAGAGGAAGGAACCTGACCTAGCTTTCCCATGTACGTCTATGAATAATCCACAGTGAACCTCATCATCATGTACACTCACAAGACACAACTAAAACAAAACCATATAGCGGAAAACTCAGTAGAGTAGAGGGAAGGGAACTTGGGGAAGGAGGAGGGAAACTGAATGGGAAATACTCAGGACTGAATTAGAGCAAATAATATTCCATGCTTTTCTGCTTATGTCAAAATGAATCCTAATGTTATGTATAATTAATATGAACCAATAAAAATGATTCACTAAGAAACCCTACAAAATGGTTTATGCAGGCACTTTATCAAAGAAAATATATTAATGGAAAATAAGAACATGAAAAATGTTCACATCGTTAGTCATTAGGGAAATGCCAATTAAAGCCACAGTGAAAGCCACTGTGTGCTTAGAAGACTAAACTTAACAAATAAGGAATTTTTCAACTAACAATGCCAAGTGCTAGCAGTAATGTGGAACAACTTGAATTCTCATACAAAGGTGGTGAAAATATAAGAAAATGCAACTACTTTGGAAATAGCTTGACAGTTTTACCATATGACCCAACAGCCCCACTTATAGATATTTACCCAGGCAAAGTAAAAAGTATGTTCACAACAAAGCTTGTACATGGATGAACGTTACAGTGCCTTAATCCATAAAATGCCCCGAAATACCTTCAGTTAGTGAATGCATCAACAAACTGTGGCACATCTCCCAAACTGAACACTGCACAGAAATGTCAAAAACAAAACGATAGATAACCACTGATTCGTATAACACACAGGAGTGAATCCCAGTGCACCAGGCTGAGTGAAAGAACCAGACTCCAAAGCCTCGGGGCTGCATGACCCATCTCCATGGAGTCCAGGGATATGACGTGAAAGACCCAGCACAGGAAAGGAGACCCCACGCTGGTGTGGGAGGTGGGAGGGCCTGATGATTGTGTAGCATAAGAATACATTCTGGTGACGGGACGGTCCCATCTCAGTCACTCTGATGGTCACGAGACTGCAGGTATTAGTGGGGAAAAAACCCTGGTAGAACTGCATGCAAATTATGCTCAATAAGTGATTAATATTTAAATTAAAAAGTGCTTGAAAGGGGCTGGAGAGGTGACTCTGTGGTAGAGCGCTTGCCAGGCATGCACTAGGACCAGGGTTTGATCCCCAGCACCGCATACGTAACTAAGTGCAGGAAAAACAAAAACCAGATGAAAAAATGAAATTACCCCCCTCTCTCTCTTGAAAAAATTAAAAGTACTTGAGAGTCCTCTTATAATTCATACACCCAGAAGAACCACATCTCTCATCTGAGTGTCAGTGTGTACATGTCTTAAGGGCAGTTACTCCACCTGGGACAGAACGTGAAGGTAGGAATCTCAAGTTAAAGGGCTCATTCCCATGGGAAGCCTAAGAAGAAGTGCCACTTTGGGAAGGAAAGTGAGAGCATCCCCTTCCTCCCATCACCAGAAGGGAAAGGTGCCTAGAGATAACATGGTCTGCTCCCGGTAGCCTGCATCTTGAAACCCGGGTCGGAGAATCTGGAATAAAGTTTATTCGATGAAATTAGAACAGTGAATTTAAGAGTTTCCACAATAGGCATATTGGTTCCTCTTAAAAAGAAATGTAAGTCCATTAAAATCTAGAAGAAGTGTCATTAGGGCCCAGTTCTCCTCGGGGGCATTGCTCAGTGAGAAGCCAGCACTGGAGGACTGGAGATCTGCTGGCTGGCCACTTGCTCCCCGGAGCATCATGGGTAGCTGGAGAGGCTGCAGGTGCCTCAGATAAACGTGTCTGACACTAGCCAGGGTCCAGTTTCTTCTTGTGAACTTTTTCTTTACATTGACTTGAACTAAATCCACTTTTAGGAATGGGATGAGTATATATAGCGCATATTACGTGGGAGGTAGAATATAAGGATGCCTCAAAACGACGTTGATTGCTCTGAGAATTTCACAAAGGAAGCTCAGCAAAGGCAGTGGTATCTTGCGACTGATGGGAGCTAAAAAGAAAGGACCCTGTACTGCGCTGTCCCCATGCCGTCAGATGGTCAGAGTAAGTCACACAAGTTCCCTTAGTGCATGCGACACATACTGTGAAGACTGGGTCTGCACAACATTCCACACATGGGTGTCAACAGTAGTCTCCTTCCTGGGGGAGTGGATGTGTAAGCTATTGGTCCATTCAGACGACAAAACACCACCATTTAGTGACAAAAAGATACGTGCAGTAAAGCCAGGTAAAAGCTTGTAGGAAGCCTCAGTGCTCATTAGTAAGTCCAAAACACTACAAACTGTGTCACTGAAATGCAGAGACAAAAACAAATTTGTGATTGCCAAGATCAGGGGGTGAGTAGGCAGAGCAGAGGATGCTAAGGGCAGTGGAACTGATCTGTATGCTGCTATGCTGTCTTACGCATTTATCCAAATCCATAGCATGACACCAACAAGTGTGAGCCCCAGTACAGACTGCAGACTCTGGGAGGGAGGGTGCACCAATGAAGATGCATAGTTTGTAAAGAATGTACCATTCTGGCCAGGCATGGTGGTGCACGCCTGTAATCCCAGTGACTCGGGAAGCTGAGGCAGGAGCATTGCAAATCTGAAGCCAGCCTAAGCAACTTAGCAAGACCCTGTCTCAAAATAAAAAACTAAAAGGGCTGGGATGTGGCTCAGGGGCGGAGCCCCCCTGGATTTAATCCTTGTGACCAAAAAATAAGAACATACCACTCTTACCACTCTGGTGGGATGTTGATAATGGGGGAGGCTGGGTATGTGTGGGCCAGGGTGCTTACAGGAAATTTCAGTACTTTTCACTCATTTTTGCTGTGGACCTAAAACTGCTTTAAAAATAAATCCTATTTAATGTGTATGTGGGGTGTGTGAGTGTGTGTGTGCATGAGTATGTTTATGTGTGTGTGCGTGTGAGAGTGTGTATATGTGTGAGTGTGTGCATGTGTGTGTACACGTGTGTGTAAATGTATGTGTGTGAGTGTTCATGTGTATGTGTCTGTGAGTGTGTGCATGTGTGTGAGTGTGTATGTATGTGTGAGTGCATAAGTGTATGTGTATTGCGTAAGTATGTATGGGTGTGAGTGTGTGTGTGTGTGTCCATGTGTGTATGTGTGTGCATGAGTGTGTGTGAGTGTATATATGTGTGAGTGTGTGTGTTCATGTGTGCATATGTGTGCATGTGTGTGAGTGTATGTGTGTGTGTGTGAGCATGTGTGTGAGTGAATACAGTTGGTTGCACTGAAGATCCATGCATTGAAGCACAGAATTGAACGATTCGCATGAGCTAGTAAAATAATCACAGATAAAAAGTGAGGAAGAAGACTTGACCTTTAATAATGACCTCTGAATAAGAGTAACCCAAGTCCACGCAAAGAAACCTGCAACTCTATATACGATAGATGGCTTTGCCTCCAGAAATCCATTAATGTTAACGAGATTAAACTTTCCTATGTGAAGTAAGTTTGCAAAGAGTCCTCTTACTAAAATATTCACAAACAGCATTTTACAGAAGTAGAGGATAATACAGAATTTTTAAAACTACAATACATGCGAGAAGGGGAAAGTCCTTGGCACCCCACACAGCAGCTGGGGATTTTTGCAAAGTGAGGGAACAGAGGAGAACAGAAGTCTAACTGGTAGCTGTGCATAACTAGCTGGAAACTGGATGACTCCTGAGGATGTGCATCAAACTCTCACCCCTGTCCCTTCTGTCCTTATTTCCATTTAAATGAACACAGAGACTCTGGGAAAACAGCAGCTCAGTCACTCCTTAAATTACCCATAAGGTGGGAAATCTGGGATGAAGAGAAGACAGTGTGGATGTCAGGGCAGAGCGGGACATCGAGGGACAGCAGAGCCGACCCGACAGAAAGCAGTAGACCAGGCTGCGCTCTGCAGGCCAGGTTCAACCAGCTGGCAGTGTCATTCACCCAGCGACTCGCAGGCACATGCAGTCACTGCTCGTGGTCACAGGAGCAGCTTGAACCCCATCATTCAAAGCTGAACTTCCTTCTGTGGCTGAGGGGACACATTTTGGCACTTCCATGTAACGGATACCACTTCGTGATAATGCAATAAAAATGATCACGTTTCCCATGGTGCCGTTCTCCCGTCAGCCAAAACACGGAATGGATCTCTTAGTAAACAACAGCAAAATTCGTGGGAAAGGAGGTGGATCACACATTCCGCGAGTGCTTCTTCTAAATGCTTTTTGTGTCCTTTTTCAGACCTCAGAGTATCTCCAATGAAGACAGGTGTGGTTACACCCACTTTATAAATGAGAAAATCCAAGTACCAAAGAATGATCTGCTTGTTTAAGGTCACAGCCGGGACCCAGCCCCTTTGTCCATATGGGTGTTGTCTATGGTCCCCAGAGTCTCAAAGGACATGCTGCTTACAGGGGCTCAGCTCTGCCTTAATTCTTGCATCAGAATTTCCTTAGGGTAAGTAAACCCAGGTCTGAAGTTCTAAACCATCTCTCAGCAGACAGTTAAAATGTGCACCAGGTTGAACAGGCAAGGTAACAGGCTAACACAAGCTGCATCTGGTTTGCATAAATTTAAATTTATTATATATTATCAGTATGCTTTTTACAAAGCTTTTCATGTCAGAAACACTAGATACCCATTAAAGCATGCCGCAGGTGTACCACTGTGCTGAATGACAATCACCCAACAAGGTCAGACAAGCTCTTCCACGTGCGTCAGTCCTAGGTGCAGAAGGTGAGTGTGAGAGCCCTGTGTAAGTGAGAGGAAACTGCAACACAATTTGAGTTTCTTCTCAAGGTTCTGGGTCTTCCACTTCCACTGAGACAGGCTGTGTTTACATTAAGTGGTAATGGTTCAGAAGCAGGGAGTGATTAGAATTCCCTGAAAAGACTTGCAAGCTAGAAAATAAAGAAATAGGCTCATTTTAGTATCTCCAATATGTAGTCATAGATTTACAGAATGAATCCGAGTTTGAACTGTTAGAAATACCGTGCATGCGATAAAACAAGCTTGTAGTTCGAGGTGGGTGGGCAGGGCAGACTCTACTGCGCGAGGGTGGGCTTCCCAGGGGGATGCTTCTGTGGGTATTTATCCCAGCCTGATGCAATCCTGCCCTTCACTCAGATGAGAGGAGTTCAGGGCTACAATCTACACGATTGGCTAACATAAGATGGGGCAGGTAATGGAAAGGGTTAGGTGATAGCAGGAAGTGGCCAACAGTTACAGCTCTAAGGAGACACAGTGGAGAGAGAGAATCAACTTTATTTAGTTTTTCATGTGGCCTTCATTGCTCAGACACTTTGTTGTGTACGTGGTGCTGGGGTTTGAACCCACATACTCATGCACACCAGGCAAGTGCCATAACCACTGAGCCACCACTCCAGCCCCCTGTTGGGGAGTTTTAGACATGGCTTCCTCCTAGCCTCATGGTTCCCTAACTTTAGATGGCTTCAAACTTAAGTTACAGCAGGTATGCTTATTATTGTATTACAAACTTTGATAGAAAAGACAGCATATATCTCACAAAAATCTCATTTTGTAAGACATGAAAATACTTACAGAGTTGGAGGGGTAAGGAGGCTAGTTACTTGCGAAAAGTCACACAGAAACGTATCTTTTGGATAACTGCCATTTGAGTAAAACTCACACACACCAAAAATACTATTCACAGATAATTATGCAAATAAATATACAGAAGGCAATTGTGAAGAATATAGTATATGAATACAGTTACTCCACAGCAGCCAAGAACTGAAGTCCAAAATCCTGGGCGAGTTCAAAGTACAGAAACTGGATTCTGTCAGTTGCCCCAGTGTCCTAGGACATAGGGAGGTGTGTGGAAGAGAAGGAACTGGTGTGATTTGTGGCTGGAAGATATCAGCTCTAATGCAGGAGTTCATTCCCTACCCCCTCTCCTATGGATACCCTCTAGCAAAGGCACAGGACAGTGATTCTGGCTTGCCAGCTGTCCTGAGTTACTGCAAAGATCAAGTGACGTCATCTATTTGACATTTCAAAAGGATAGCTGTACAAATGCTAACTCTTATTAGTAATTGGGATTTTTATCAATATACAGGAGGACAAATAGGAAAGATATCAGTCCTCCTGTTTTGTATTCTTATGGCTAAAATTATGTGTAGCGATGAAGTAGGCAGCTACGTGGTTGGGAAGGAGCTATGTTCTCTACTCCCTTTCTCGTCTTCCTCCTCTCTTAGAGGATAGCTCTCAAGAGCAGAGTTAAGTTGATCCTGATGCATCGATGTTAAATGGGGAGAGCACAGTTTACTTTCAGCATGTTCTTTCCACTTCTGACATAACCCTCAATCCATTCTCTAAGCTCCCTGCTCTGCGGGACCACTCCCATTTCCTAAACATCCTTCTGCTTCACCTCCCATGAATGTGGCTCCATGCAGTCCTCAGATGTGGTACCGTGTTACTTGTTTTCATTTACATATGATTATGGAATAAATCTCTGTGCTGCATACCATCCAATCCCCCCGCAAAGTATCCTCTCCCCTGTTGTTGGGTACCTAGGCTCTTCTAATTCTTTGCCACAAAACACATGTCTCCTTGAGCACTTGAGCAGAGTGCTTGGAGAACATAAAGAGAACAGTGGGGCTGCTCAGCTGTGAGACAGCTGCACACTCAGTTCCCTTAAGCATGCTAGCTTGCTGTCAAAGGGCTGGACTGTGCACACTTCCAGCAAAGGGTAGGAGAGTATGCACCTTGCCTGTGTAAATCATTTTGAAGAACTCTCTTCTGAATTTTTTTCTCAGCTCAAATTTTAAACATTGTTCTTGTTGCTGTTCATCTTGCTTTATTCTGATGTGACAATGAGGGATTTCTGATACAGCCTACTCTAACACATTGATACATGAAGTTAAAGAAGGTTAACTCTCATGACAATTACTTATCTATGCCTCCCTGTACTCAGCCAGTTCTGATGTTGCTGAGCCCTTATCATCAGACTTCAACAAACTCTTTTATCCCTTGTTTGTTTGAATCAAGTAGAAACAAGTATCAGTTTTAAGTAGTTTCTTAACTCTATATGCAAAATCCCTATCTTTACTTTCTGATGCATTTTGCTTTAAACATTTATCTTTGGTATTGGAATTGCTACATTGGATTTTTTCTAGTTCAAATGTATGTTCATTGTGTCTCTTTTGCTTTCCTATAATTTTTCATGGAGCTCTTGTACTTCTATGTAAAAATAAAATGATGGATTGCAAGATCTTTCTCAAAATTCAGCCTACATACCTTTGCCGTACAATATTTGTCATTTGCATTTGTTGCAATAATGATTATGCTACAACTCATTTTAGCCATCTTATTTTGTTTTCAACTTACAATCCTCTTTTTTCTATTTTACCTTCCTTCTGATATGAAAAATCATCTGCTGATTTGAAAAATTATATGTCCACTTTCATTATTCAAGTGACTATACTTAATTAAAACCATGCTTTTCCCATACAAATGTCTAAGCTCATTGAAATCTTTCTTCTCTTTTATAAGAAAAGATCCCAAGGATGCACCCATTCATATCCTCCAGGTATCCTATCCTACTGCCCTTGACCAACATCATGACAATTGTCTAGAATTTAACTCAAGTGGCTGGAGGTACTCATTCATTCTTATATCCATTGCTTATTTAGACAGCCATAACCTTAACTAAGTACTTTCTTGTCCGTATCTCCCATTTTTCCTTCAAGATTGATTTATATTCTGGCTAGAGTACATTTTCTAAAAGATTTTTCGAGAAGAACCATGTGGGGTGAGATGTTTGAGTCTTTATATGCCTAAAAGTTATTTTAGACATTATTATGCTAATTAAGTGACAGCTAGTTTGTTCCCATTTTATTCCTTTTTCTGTATCCAGTGACACTACTGACATGTTTAGATCAGTCCGGCTTCAATTTATTTGTCGATGATGTGGTATTTCCTCTCTGGAAATTTCTCTCATGATGGCTTTGTGGAGTCCTCAGCTGCTGCACATGTGTGTCTAGGAGTGGGTGTGAGCTGTGTTCTGCTGTGGTTGATGACGCTGTCGCTGTATTTGGAATTCGTTGTTGGTTTTCCTTTCTTGTCCCTGGGTTCTGTATGCAGCTTTTCTGATACATCTTTCTTTACTTCTGGGAACACTGCACTATTAATTGCTCAATAGTCTCTCTTCCTGTTTTTCCTTCTGAGACCCCTAACAGACAGAGGAGTGCTTCGCTTGACGGTTCATTTCACTTTGAATTTCCTTGCCAAGCCCCCACATTGGCTGCTTAACGGTTCCTGAGTTGGCCCTTTGGTGATTGAATCAGTCCACTTGGTATTTCCCTTTTACTTTCAATCTTGGTACTTTCATTATAAAGTACGCCTATTTGCCTCTCTGTTATGGCCGCGTGGTCCCACTTCATGCTGCTGACGTTCTCCACTCTCTGAGGACAGCCATCACACCTGCCAAGAGTGTTTCCCCTAGTGGTTGTTTCACAGGTCCCTTGTTTGTGTTTTCCTGTCATCTGGACTCCCGGAAGCCAGTCCACTACTTTGGCTGGTGCTCCTGCTGCCTTGCACTGGGCTCCTGCTGGAGTTTGAGAGGTGAGAGGCTCAGCTGAGCATTTCTCAGGACAGAGGACCACCAGGCTGTTCCTGTCCAGCACCTCCAGTCCCAACAGGCTCAGACACTACGCTTGTCACTCTCCCTTGCCACTTCCCAAGCTGCCCCGTGAGGCCACGCTGGACTACAGGACATGCATAAGGGCAGCTTTGAGCTCCCCACCCTTGGACATGGCCCCCTTATCTGTCATCCACCTTCTGGAAAGTGGAAGGGAGCCCACTGGGTGCAGGGGTTGACTGCACACCTATCACGGATCACCTGCTACATCTGCAGATTAAGAGTGGGGGCATCTCCCAGGCTAGACCGGGTTTAGCCTGCCTGAATTGCAACTGAAACCTCACACTCGACCTGGGTCAGGTGGGGGAGAGAGGAAAGGGTGCATCCCTGTGTGGGGGTGCTCTGCAGTCTCCTGTCCCTACCACCATTTCTTCCTTACCTGGGAGCACAGACATCTTCAGCCTCCTCAGATTTCCCATGGATTTTATTCCATTTTCTCATTTGAGTTTCTGGTTTTTCAACCTCTCTCTCTCTCTCCCTTTGACTCTCAACATTAGCGTCTAAAAGGCAGCCCATGACCCAAGGTTAGTTTCTAGGCTTTACCCAAAATTAGCATGAATAATCTCTTCAAAAACTATAAATATTAATTGCATGATCAAAAAGAAGGTAATAGTATTGGTGATAGAGCAACCATCGATTCAAGCTATAGGAGAGATGAGCCAATTTGGGCGAGCATAAGCTCCTACCTGAACGGCCACCAAGCCACCTCTGTTAGTGCTCAGAGTGCAGGGGTTGGGGGACCTTGAGGGCATCTCTGAGGATGGTCGCCTGTGTTTGCTCCCAGGGCCTCCAGCTGAGTGGCATTTTCTCCCTCCAAGAGCAGAACATAAACTTTATAGTCTTCTAGGTTTCAGGAAGAGAACCTCATGCTATTCAAGTCTCTAATACATAATTGTCCTGTTTCTATCAACAGCAGATTCAGGTCTTCAAATCTTCTTATAAACGGAGAAGAAAAACATGTAAGGAGGCCAAACACTGAGACAAGGAAACATTGCTCCAGGGTGCGCCACCCCTGGGAGCTTCCCCCCTTGCTCCCTGGGTTCTGCGTCCACCTCCTGGCTGGGCATCTGGGCCTTCTGGAGGCATAGTCGTGGGTGTGCATGGTCACTTCTCATGATGCTGCTGCTGTCGTCATTGCTTGGGGTGTAAACGTCATAGCACCAAGAGCAACAGTGTGATTCTCAATTGCTAGCAATTGTCCTTCAGTTTCCTGCAGCTCTGAAGAGAGCAGGTAAGGTTCTGCATCTGCTTTTCACTTATGACTACGGAATGTCTTCCCACGTGAGATTTGAGGATCATCTTTCCTTGTTTAATATGCTATCAAGTGACCATACCATATTTCATTTTCTACCCTCATGTTTTTGTTTATGCTTCATTTTTACAACTTTAGAAGCATTTCAAGAGTCACTTTTTAAAAATTATTTTTCTCTGTTATCTTGGATTAATCCTTGAGGATTTACAAGCAGATTTCAGTGAAAACCATAAAATCGTAACCAATTTACACTGCCAGGGGCGATGAGTGGAAATCAGTTCACTACCATTTCATCAGAATTCAACAGCAGTCATTTCCAACTTTGGACAAATTAATAAGGAAGAAATGGCCTAGGAACCATTTCTCTAATCTGCAAGTTTTGAGTCCATCCTGAGTCAGAGAGAGAGGCTGTGGCAGGTTTGCCCTGCTTGAGTCTCCACGGTGCACCTGTAAGAGCTGACCAAGTGCACTCTGAGCACTGACACGGGTGGCTGGCACCTATAAGAGCTGACCGAGCGAGTATGCTCTGAGCCCTGACACTGGTGGCTGGCCATTCCGTAGGCCAAAGCACTGCACCCCTGTTCCCAAGTACGGATTTAGCTCAGGTGTCCAACTGCCTTCCCCACCTAAGTTAGAATTTGAAGTACAGACATTTCTGAAATGAGTTTTAGAACCCGTCATCTAGCCTGCATCAACACCAGCACTGTGGGGAATGAGATTCTTCCACAGTGCCCTTGACCTCCAGGAGCCATTTCTCACAGCCAGTTAAAGCCAAACTGCTCCTAAAAATCTGTCCGGAGTCAAGTATTGAGTCCTTTACAGTTCCAGATGAAGTGATATTTTAAAATAGAAAGATTCAATTGGGAGATAATTATGAAATAATTCCCAGAAAGAAAAGAATTACCTCCTAGAGGCTACCGAAACAGAGGAACCAAGGGGCAGGAGGCAAGGGGTTGGCGGTGGAGTGGGGGCAACATCATTCCCTATAAGGAAGATGATAACTGCTTTTATTTTAATATTGTGTAACTTTAAATAGAAAACACAGCTGTACAAGTGAATTTCTCCAAAACTCAACTTATCCCTAAAATTTTGGATATGTGGCTGTAACAGCTAGACTTGTCACACTGTTTTTGATGTCAGAGAAAGATACACATGGTTTTCCCCCACACTAGAGGTCATCGCATGGCCACCACTCATGGATTTCGGCAGATCAGAAGCCTCTGCGGAATTCATTGCCGCATCGCCAATTCTGGCCAGGCTCGGGACATGAGTCAAGTGGACCAAGACCCCAGGCTTCTCCTCTTGAGTGTCCTTGGCCCCTTCTCCTTCTCTTCTCAGAGTCGTCCCCTTCCATACTTGGCTCAGCTCTGCAGGACCCAGAGATCATCTCTCATTAAGTAGCCACTAAGCTTGGCCACTGAGAAATGCAAGGACTCAGGCAGGACATGCAAAGAAGAGAAACGAACTGTTGGTCGGCCCCAGGGCCCAGGACAACAGCAGCTCAGCAGTGAGGAGCTTCCCGAAGATCTAACTCACCTGACCACCTACAGGGACGCATCACCCACCTGGAGCACAGGGTTGCTGTTCGGAGCAAGGCGCAGAACACACAGAAGTGTTTGTAAGCTGAAAGTCCTCGTCATCTTTATCATCACGACAACCAATACACACGAAGTGTCACGTTCCCAGGAATCATGGGGTCTTTCTCGCCCTGCTCTGGAGTAAGCCTGCCTGGGCTTAAGTCCCATCTCCACTGCACATTACCCCTGCTGCTCTAGGAGAGGAGTCAACCCCCCTGAGCCTTAGTTTCTCCATCTGACAGATGGGAGGATAGCCAAGCCTTCTTCTCGATTTACTGCCAAGATTAACTCGTTTAAATATACTGCTATGACCCTAGAGAGGGTGATATAAATCTAATGATCACACATTATTACTATTATTACAATATTTAATTTTAGGCATTTCTACAGGAGAGATTTTTGGACTCTGGGTCTTCTTTAGAAATTTCAAGTCTTATCATACAAAAATTCCAACTCTGCCCTAGTAAATGATATGGCAAGAAAATTGCATGTCATTGTTAATCATGGGTTGTTAAGAAAATTGCTCCTTGAAGGCAGAAGGAAATGGCTACATTACAGTGGTAACCAAGACCTGCCAGCTCTTGCATGTAATTCACTCCATCTGAAGCAGAATCATTTTTTTCCAGCCTGGGGATTGAATCCAGGACCTTGTGCTTGCTAGGCTAGCACTCCTCACTGAGTTGCACCCCAGCCCCTTTTATTTTCTGTTTCGAGACTGGGTCTTGCTGTGTTGCTGAGGCTGGCCTCAGCTTGTGAGGCTTGTGACCTCGTGCCTCCACCTCACAGGCAGCTCCACAGCACCCTGCCGAGGCAGGACGTTTTCTAGAGGGAGGCAGCATGAGAAAGGACAGCTAGCAGAGGTTTTGGGTCAACAGGGCTAATGGAGACTGCCTCAGCCAAAACAGAAACATGGCCACCAGAGTGGCCAGCTTGACCTTCAGGTTCCCTCCTGGTCTCTGAGGGCCAGCCTTCACCAGAAACCAAAGCAGACAATTCATGACCCCCTGACCCCCTACTTTCCCCCAGGAGTGGCCCTCCATGGCCCCTGCACACAGTCTATCACAGTCCTACCCGTCTGGCGCCGTTCTCTGCATACCTGCTTATGAAGACACCACCTCTGGTCCCCAGCCAGCATGTGCTCCGAGAGAGGAAGTCCGAGCTCTCACGCCCTGTCCCGTGACGCTTTCCATGTGATGGTCTCTGAGCCTTTCAACACCTATACACCTGTGCACGTGTTTCAAAAGCAGGTGCTGGGGCTCATCTAACTCTGGAGCTCAGCACTGCATGCAGCAGGTAGCATTTACTCAGTGAATATTTAACAAAAGAGCCTGTTGCTAAAGCAGTGCCAAACACGGATGTGGCTTTCTCCTGATCTTCTGCCCTCAGGCTTGAACTTCCTCTAAGGTGCACCACAAAATTCATCACAAACCCCATCATGCCCGCGATCTCCACTTCCTAACATGTTTAAAAGGAAACAAGCCCTCCGAGCCTGGCTGTGTGTGCTGTTTAAGAGGACCTGACGTTTGGGTGGAGGTGATCCAGCAAGATGCATGCCCCTGGAACCAGGCAATCCATGCGATGAACAAGCTGTTCCACTTCAAAACAGTTCCAGGAAAAATCAGGACTCTGAAGAGACCACAGCAAAGGTCCATCGCAAAGCTTTTATGAACAACACCTGCTTGCTACTAAGAGGGAAAGTAACACTTAAGACCATCATAACCTGCAGACAAAACAGGGGTATGTGAGACAAAGCATACCCAACATGCTTCAGAGGCTTAGATCGCTCGGATGACTGATGGCTGTGTCAAAGACCAGCATGGAAAGTGTACTTTTGGTTTATGCAGTCCGTCTATCAGAGAGAGCGCCTCTCCCTGCCCTCATCTCCACCCACACCAAGCACCACATCCTCCCCAACGTAGGTGAAGTTAATTATCCACTTCCCCAGAGAGGCGATGGTTTCAGTTCACACATCACCTGATCGCTTCAAGATTCGAAAGCTCATCTGAGCATGGTGGCTCATGCCTGGTATCCCAGTGACTTTGGGGTCGAGGTAAGAGCACTGCAAGTTCAAGGCCAGCCTCAGCAACTTAACAAGGTTCTCAGCAACTTAGACCCTGTCTGGGAAGAAAACATCAAAAGGGTAAGGGATATAGCTCAGAGGTAAAGCACCCTTGGGTTTAATCCCCAGAACACCCCCTAAAAAAAAAATCTAGGTCAGTGAACCAAGTTCCAGTGTCCCTGGATCAAAATGGTCACAAAAATCAAACCCAGTAAAATGGTTGCATCAAAACCAAAAGCGTCTCCTGCAGTGCTCAAATCTTCCCCGGGAACGTGCTCCCTGAATCCAAAGAGAAGGTGAACACAGGGCAGAGTTGATGCAGGGTGTGATGCCCCAGATGACAGTCCGGTCAGAATCCGTGAAGTCATCCCGCACAGGGCTGGTGTCGCTGGGTGAGCTTTATCAATGTGTTCGACCCTCAAGGCCAAGAAGCCTAGGAGGGCATTTTGACAGCGCAGATGCTAGGTGTTACTTCTGGGAAAGCAAGACGTTTTCAAAGAAAGCAGATCTCCGTCCGGGCGGCCTCTTCCGAACCTTCACATAGGAGGTAGCCCTGAATTCACAAAGGCGTGGTGAGGACAACCTTGCCTCACCAGGAGACAGCGGAGAAGCCACCTGAACTTGGAATTTACCACCCCACAAGGTGGCAGGTGGAGCTGTTTATCCAAGAATCAGTTGGATTCATTTGCATTAAGAAATCTAGGGCTTTTAGATAGAGAGTGGACTGACACCCTAACTTCTGCTACCCCAAATTGGGCATTAACAAGCAGAGTACAAGTTTGCAAGCAAGAACCAGTAGAAAAGCAGGCTGCCCAGATGGATCTACCCTGAGAGAGCGAGCCAGGCCTGGTGTCCAGACCCAAGGAGCCCAGTGCTACCGGGAGGCGGCCTCTGAGTTCAGCCACACAGCCTCTCCACGGTGCCCGGACATTGCTGTGCTGTCTCAGAACGGACCCCGCAACAGACAGGCACTCTTTGTCTCAAGCAGGGTTCGTAACAGATTTGTGTGAGTTTGTGCATTTCTCCCAGGGAGGACAGACGACATCAGTGTCCTCAGATTCCCAAATGTTTCATGAACCAAAAACTATTTAAGAATTGTTGCCCTACAGATGATGTTGGTGTAAATCAATTTTAAAATGCCAGAGTGATTGAGGGACACTAAGCGAAGGCAGCAAGTAGGGCAGTTTTGGACAGGGCCACACGCTGCTGCAGGGAGAGGAGACAAAGCCTGTGTGCAAGGCAGGCCCAAGCCAGGAGAAGACTCTTGCAGAGGCAGCGTGGAAGCCATTGGACCAGCACCCAGACTTCCTGGCCTGATGCAGTACCGCAGGGTGCTTCTCCAGATTTCAGGCCTTCCAAAAGCCCACTGCAGGCAGGTAGGGAGCGGAGGGCCTGCCGCGTGTGCCGCAGACCTCAGTCCGCAAGCACAGCTGACTGCCCAGTTTCTATCAGCGCCCGTGTGGCCCGGACACCTTCGGGAACCATCACAGCCAGCTGTGCTCCTCAAGCTGCTCCTACCCGGCCCACAGAGAAGGCATGGTTCCCCAGAGAGCAAGAGCGGCCTCTGCGCCAGCCAGCACAGACACACGGCGCTGCCCCCTGAGCTCCTGTGACCGCCTGGCTCATCCCAGAGATGACATAACATGGTTGATGAGTTCTCAGCCCGGACCATGGCCTGGCTGGGGTCAGTGCTGGGTCACCGTGCAGCAGCACATTGGGGTAGCACAGCCCCCTACACCTGTGGGGTGTGCCACATCCCCACTCTGTTTCCAAGCTGCACCCTGGGACATCTCCTGGTCTGCAGGCAAGGAGGCAGGGGAGCTCAGTGAAGTCAAGCAGCCCAGCCCAGCACTGGGCAGTAACTTACTTACCTCCAGGACTCTCGTGACCTCAAACCCATGCCACCTTGTTGGTCACTCTCAGCTGGAGACAGTGGTGAATGAGGGGAAAGAATTGAGTCTGTTGGACTTAGAAATCACCCCGTGGTCTTTAAATCCCAAAACCATTCCTCTCAGTCAAGATAGCTGTGTTTGAAGGAACTGGACCAATTCAATCATCTCTCTCCATGATGAAATTTTAACTTCATATTTGTGAAATGTCCTTTTGCTGAAAAAAAAATTCTTTTGACAACTGATGAGCCTTTGGGGTAAGGTAACTATTCCTGACTATTAGGTTTCTAAACCTTGTTCTTCTTTAAACACAGTGGACAAGAGCTAGCTCACCAGCTCCACCAAAAGACCTCAGTGCTCAGGTTTCTACAAATAATTTTCTATCAGTTATTAACCCTCCACAAGACACCCTCACCCCCAAAACTACCCTCACCCCAACTTGGCTTCTGTAGAAAAGCATTTTTGATCCCCTGTAGCAGCCAAAAGAAGGTTTCTTGCCAAGTTTGCAAGTCTTGTTAACAAGACTTGTATTATGATTCCCAAGCTGAAGAATCCCAATTCACACAGATTAAAAAACCTGGAAGTTCTAATAGGATTGTCTAACTCTTGAAAGAGTATGTGCATTTCTTTAAACACCCTCCTCTGGAAACACACAGTAGCACCCACCCAAGGCTGCTCCAGCCCTGTTCTCCTGTACCTGTGACTTCCAGTCCTGACACATGGTTGGCTTAAAAGGAGCCGAGGCAGTGGTGCTCCATCCAGACTCCAGCATCCTTAGCTATGACCCTTATGCCAGCCGCTGATGCTGAGGCCTGGTCCCTGCTGACCTCAGGGACAGTTGTTCCCTGAGACATCTCTGCCAAGTGTCCCTGATAGAGACAGGGTCTCTCTACTTTCTAAGTCAGAGTCATCTATGGCCACCTAAGCTACTTTGGAGCTGGAAAGGACTCTCTTGGAATTTGTTAGGCCACACAGCCCTCCACCACCCTACATCACGATTGCTCTACCCTTCTCACTTAAATACGAACCCAGTTCTCAAAGAACGTCTGACATGTTTACCTGAGACTGATTTGGGAGAGGAAGGGCGGCTCCAGGTGTGACCCCCAGAACTGTGCTCCAGCACCCAGATGATGCACCTAGTGCTTCTCTGTGTGCTGCTAAATAGGTACCTTTCTCCCCATCTCCCTAGAGTGTTGGCTGTGTGTCCCTGAATCTCAGATGGCTCTGGGTTTTAGTTGGCTAATGAGCGCTAGAAGGCCCAGGTGAAGCAGGGGTCATCACTCAGAGAGCAGAGGCAGTCAGACCTGGTGATGGATCAACTCAGAGGCCAGTGGTCCTGCTCTGCACCCAGCTCATTCTCCTGGTGACTGGCCCATCAGTCACCAGTGGCCCAAGATCCCACCAGGCATTTGGGTCCAGCCAACAAAGTGGCTGGAGGTTCCAACAATTCTCAGTGGCCTCTCTCCTCACACTCTCCAGGTAGATTTGAACTCTGTCTAGCTACCCAGTGCTGTAGATCTGGGCAGGTGAACGTTGAACTTCAACTCAGACTTTCCTCCTTCCTCTTTCTAGTTCTTCCTCCTCCAGGTCATCCCATATTGATCCCCACAATGCTTACAAGTTCCCTGGTTTCCCTACTAACCCCTGACAAAATCTCAACTCTTGCTCACCACCTGCGTGTGTCTCCCACCTGGAGGCCAAGGAGCAGCCACTTCCTGTCCTTGCATTTGGTATAGAAGTCCTGGAAGTTACCCTCATCTCCAACATGCCCTTTGCCTGGAAACATGCAAAGGCTCCAATGGGGCCAAGGAAAGCAGATTTTCCGGCACCCCATGTTGACTGCTTGCCTCCTCTAGGAGGACTAGAAGGGACTCCAAGTCTTAGCAATTCTGAAGTTCACATGGAAGTTCACATGCTACGCAAGTTGGGGGCTCACCAGGAATGGAAGATCATGTGCTACTCATGTTGGGGGCTCACCAGGAATGGAAGGTCACATGCTATGCACGTTGGTGGCACACCAGGAAGGGAAGGTCACATCCTATGCACATTGGGGTCTCACCAGGAATGGAAGGTCACATGCTATGCACATTGGTGGCACACCAGGAATGGAAGGTCACATGCTATGCGTGTTGGGGCTCACCAGGAATGGAAGGTCACATGCTATGCACATTGAGGTCTCATCAGGAATGGAAGGTCACATGCTATGCACATTGGGGTCTCACCAGGAATGGAAGGTCACATGCCATGCACATTGTGGGCTCACCAGGAATGGACGGTCACATGCTATGCATGTTGGTGGCTCACCAGGAAGGGAAGGTCACATCCTATGCACATTGGGTCTCACCAGGAATGGAAGGTCACATGCTATGCATGTTGGGGTCTCACCAGGAATGGAAGGTCACATGCTATGCATGTTGGTGGCTCACCAGGAATGGAAGGTCACATGCTATGCACGTTGGGGTTCACCAGGAATGGAAGGTCACATGCTATGCACGTTGGGGCTCACCAGGAATGGACGGTCATGTGCTATGCACGTTGGGGCTCACCAGGAACAGCTCTCGACTTCCCTTCCCTGCGCTCATGCATACGCTCCAGAATTTCATCCGGCTGTTATCTTGGAGATACCACCCACGTGGACAGATGCAGCCCAGAAACGAAGTTCTCTTGAGAGCAGATAAAACACTTCTCCTAGTTTTACTCTTGCAAAATTTATTTTAATAAAATTTCCAAGATTGAGTTAAGCTAAAGCACCAAATAAATATTAATAAATTGCTAAGCAGTGTGCTGTTTCTGGGAAGAGATTTCTTATCAGATACTGGGCAGGCTCCTTTCCTGTTAGCATCAAACAGCCTGCCATGGAGGAATTATCAACTCTGTCCAGATAGCCACAGAAACCTTGTTTTTGTTTTTAAATGAATATCACAGGCTAAGTAAGGCTAAGCTGTTTTAAAATAACTTAGATTTTAAAGTATTCAGTGTTCATTTCAAATTCTGTAGGCTGGAGTGGGGGTGTGCACTTTTAATAGGTTTGTTTACTGTTAAAATATGAAGCAGATGGTCCCCTATGTTTTCTGTTGGAAACTTCAGGAAGCCCCATGAGGAATCAGCTAGGTTGTAATTTACCACATTTGGATGAAAAGCAAACAATTGGCCTTAAAGAGCAAGGTCTGTCCCCCTTGTCACTGAGAAACGCGATTCACAGAGGAACTTCCCCGTGCATGTCTTGAAAGGATGTAGAAAATGTGAAGAATAAAACCTGGGTGGAGTCCAGAGCCTCCTCAGCCCCACTGCTCTAGCTGCCAAAAACAGCAAGCAAAACCTTGGGTTTCTGTGTTTGATTGTCAGGGGGCTGGAGGGCCCACAAGACGGAAGAGGGACATAGTGCATTAGAAAATTGACTAGATTTTTTTGAAAACTTAAGAGGAAACCACTATGTTCCGTTAGAGTCTTGCTTGCAGAAAGATGGTTACTTCTCGGGGCTCATTCCAAAGCCTTCACCCAGTGGGCTAACACCCAAGGGGCCCTGTACCTTCCTAGCCCTACCCCCGCAGCCACCCTAGGGAAAAGGACAGCTTTGCTACGTCAGGGGCACTCCATTGCCAGAACCCAGAGGTTCGGAGTGTCCAGGTTCCCAATTCCTCCTAATACAGATACAGGCTGCTGTAGCAGAAGATGGAAACGTGGGGCTGGAGCGGTGGCTCAGCGGTTTCGCCGCTTGCCTGGCAAGCACGAGGACCCGGGTTCAAACCCCAGCATCATGTACACAACTAAGTGTTGGAGCAACTAAGGCCATGTGAAAAACTAAATAAAGTTGTTTCTTTCTCTGTCTCTCTCACTGTCCCTCTCTCTTTAAAAAAAAAAGAAAGAAAGAAAAGAAGATGGAAATGCTTCTGAGCAAGGTAACGGGGATGGTTGTGCAGCATTGTAAACGGAATTGGTGACTCTGAGCTGCACGCTCGAAAATGGATAAAATGGTAAATTTTGTGTTAAATACATGCATGTGTATACATATAAAACCACCAGCAAAAGTTTTTTTTTTAAATAGGCCACTGCAGTAGGAAGGCCTGTGGAGCAAAATGAAAACAAGAACTAAAAGCTTTATTCTTAGAAGTGAGTTGTCGGGCTGGAGCGGTGGCTCAGCGGTTACCGCGCTTGCCTGGCATGCACAAGAATGCAGGTTCAAACCCCAGCACCAGGTACACGATGTATCGGAGCAATGAAAGCAACGTGGAAAGCAAAATAAAATTTGATTCTACCTTTCTCTCTCTCACTGTCCCTCCCTTTGAAAAAAAATGAGTCGTCACCTCTGCACCCTCTTTAAAAATGGGCAAATATCCTGCTCTCACATCTGAAAGCATGAATTAGACATTAAATAAACAGCGATAAAAACAAAAAAACAAGACAGCTTTCTAACAAGCTTTTGCTCCCCTGAGAGCCATCAGAGTTGCCAGCATTCCTTAACATGACAAATCTGTCTTCCTTTAATTAGCTTTTCTGCAGATGAACTGCCCCAGACAGATGGCTATAAAGCCAGCTGCATGTAGTATTTAAAAAAATAAACAAACAAAGGAAGAGACGAGAGCAACAGCGCAGAACTTGAGCCCACTAAGCTGCTTTGAATTTCACTTCCAGCTCAATTGATATTTTGCTCTCTCGCCTCAAAACAGTTGCATAAGCCTCCACATCAGAGAGCAACCTCGTGTGCAATGAGGCCTTGTGCTCCTAAGCAGTCCTGCCTACAGGTTCATTGCCTAGAGTTAACCTAATCCCACTACCACAGGCCCAGACATTTCCCTCCCAAACATGCGTATGCATTCTGCTATCCAACACTACGCCCAGTCCAGGTGGCGGAAGTCAGAATTGCTTATTTCAACCGTGTCACCAGATCTGAACGCAGTAATTTTCAGCCAGAACATTATGAAGTGGAGATGCACTTTTTTTTTTAAAAGAGAGGGGGCCAGTGAGAGACAGAGAGAGAGAGAGAATCAATTTTATTTAGTTTTTCATATGGCTTTCGTTGCTCTGACTCTTCATTGTGTGTGTGGTGCTGGGGTTTGAACTCGCATCCTTGCATGTGCAAAGCAGACACCGTAACCACTGAGCCACCGCTCCAGCCCTGGAGGTGCACTTTAAATGAGCGGGTCATCCACACAGCCCAGCTCTAAGGCATGGACAGGATCCCCTGAAAGGCTCACACAGAGCCTTGGTGGCCGACATTCAGGAGCATGGACTAAGCAGGTGCCATTGTATGGGCTCCCTGTGTGCTAACCCTTAGGGTCTTCATGCCAGTCCTGATGGGCTGTGACGTCATAATCCCCACATCACCCACAACAATGGGGCCACCATGCCTCAGCTCAAGGGCATGAAGCTGGCAATGGCAGCTGAAGTGCCCTGGTCCACTGCTCTGTGCCGCCTCTCACACACATTATCCCAGCCAACTGTTGCAGCTTCTGGAACCTTCAATGACTTGCCCAAGGTCCTCCAAGACCAATAAGGCCTTTACCTCCCAAAGGCATTTATTTTATTATATTATACATCATAATATGATATCATATAATGTTATGTACTATACTGCACATAGATATTTATATTCATTTATAATACAAATATTACACATTTTGTGTATAAATATAATTTATTATATTCATTTTCAGTTGTGTTTCAACATGATCAAAGAAAGTTCCCAGGTACTCACTACTTTAAAACTATCTGCTGAGATTTTCTTTTCATTTGTTTGTTGTTTTGCCTTAGTCAGAGAGACTGGACCATTAGCTTCATACCTCTTTAAAGTGCATGGGTTTCATTGAGTTTTATTCTAGATCATTCCCTTTGTCAATTGTCCATGGTGTATACAGTGTTGAACTGCTTTCAAGAGCTGGGGTGCAGCTCAGTGGTCGAGCACAAGATCCTGAGTTCCATCCCATTCTGAGAAAAAAAAAAAGTCATGTTGCCCTCTTTGGGCACCTTATGTGGAAATGCCACTTTTGCAGGTGGCCAACCCTCGAACCCGCCCACCCCACTTCCTCACCTTACCAAACGTCCAGTGGCCTGGCCTTCCACTTGGGGTGGGATTTCTACAGATCACAGCACCGTTGTGGTGAACCCCACCCTAATAGCCATCAGTTAATGACTCAGAATACCTGTCTCTGAGCTCCCAAATTAGCCACTGTCCACTCTGGGGATCATCCTCTCTGGAATGTCAAGGACTAAAGTGAGGATGTGCTACGGTGTCCCCCGTGCCACTCATCTCATTTTGGGAGAGAAGCTGAGGAAGCAGACAGCGACATGAGCTTGTCTCCCCAGAGACGCACCCTCACCAGGGAACAGTTTAGAAAGATGCACCCAGCTTCTATTAAATAAAGTACGAAGTGTGTGCCCTGCATACTACCCTGTCCCTGCCCCGTACTGGCTTGCTGGTACCCAGGGAGTCTGCTGCAGAGGCTGGAAGGTGACCTAGACCTGCTCTGCCCAGGGGACTTCTCTGCTGCTCGGCTCCCCTGCTGCAAAGGAAGCCAGGAGCCTGGGCTTGAGGAGCAGGTAATCCCAGACCTTCCCCCCCTGAGAGCATCTGGGCTGAAGCATCCTCTTGGCCACAGTGGGGCTGCCCTCCCCGCTTTCAGGCCTGCTCAGGGAATTCCCATCAATGGTCACCAGTGGTCACCACTGATGCTCAGGGAGGAAGAGGGTCTCTGCCAATCCCTGTGCTTGCCCCAGGATGCTTGTGGGGAGGCAAGGCGTGCCTAGAGCAGGAGCTGACTACCAGAACCGAAATATCACATGCACCCCACAGACGTGTACAGTTGTTATGGGTCGATCAAAATTTTCAAAAAATGTTTAAATGCTAACTACCCTGATTAGATTATTAAACACAATACATGAATTACCACAGTGAACCCCATGCATTCGTACAATTAAATAATGATTAGTTTTAAATGAAATAAAATGCCAAAAATGAAAGAAAAAGAAACACCTGTGCCATAGCATCCTCCCCACTCTGCTTTGCTTTCCAACGAGTTTCAAGTCACATCTAAAGTTCAAAGGCAGAAACTATGCTGTCTGTGTTTGTGGAGCCCTCCTAGTACCTGACCTTGAACTTCGTGTTCATTTCAACTCAGCTTCTCTTCCCTGCTTTCATCCACAGCCTCAAAGGCTTGGGGGAGGAGGCAGAGGACACATTTGAAGTCAATATGAAGTTGCATACTTTCTCAGTGCTAGAAGCCAATTGTGATCACTGTTGTGATGGACGGAGCCTGGACAAGTCCATGAGCTCAAAGACCACAGTGGGAGGGACGTGGGAGAGGAAGGTCAGGCCCCCCTCAGGAAAAGGGCTGCAGGTGTGCTGGGGACAGGGTCCTTGTGGCGCCTTTGTCTGGATTTGACTCTGAGCAGCTCTTCGTTCATCTGTCCATTCATTCATTCAACATTCTTCCGTACCACGTGGTTTGATCAAGTAAAGAGCAGCTGCTGTAGAAGTGGGGACAGAGGACTGGCAAAGCTTGCAGAAGTGCCTTAGAAGTGGATCTGGCTTCCACACTGGAAGCCAGGCAGAAGCAAGGGAGGGTGGAGGTGGTGTGCACAGAGTGGAGCGGGAAGGGAGGATGGGGAGGCTTGTGGTTCTATAACTAGACAGGCACATACCAGGTGCATCGCTCTGTCGTCGCTGTCTTGAACTCTTCATTTATGAGCAAGTGGCCCTGACTTTCAGTCTGCACCAGGACCAAAAGTTAATTAGCAGGTCCCATAAAGCAAGAGAAGCCATATGGTGGGGAGGCAGGTGTTGAGGGCAGCTCACCTCTCTGGGGGCTTGGCCCGGGCAGCCAGGTGGCCATCTGAGAGATCTGGGCTCCTGCTGGCCTCCCATTCCCTAGAACAAGCCACATTCAGCTCAAGCCTCCTCCAGCCTGGTGGGAGGCTAATCAGCAGGACAGCTGGATCCAGCATAGGACCTTCTGCCCTGGACCTCTGAACAGATGTCTTCTCCACTTCTGCATCCAGCTCAGCACTGACAGGAAGTGCAGGGGTAGGAAGCTGGGGTCTGCACAGCCACGCTGTCTCCTCCTCTCCTGCTTCTTCTACCATCCAGTGTCCTCTCCACGACCCACCAATACTCACTCCTCCACACACAGACCAGCTCCAGCTCCTCCTGCCTCATCCAGAACGGGCCCCAGGGCTCCTCCCCACCCACCAACCCCCTTCACTCAGTCACCTTCTCCTCCTGTGGGGGAGCCAAAGAGGTCTGGGGACAAGTCCACCTGCCCCCGGGACAAACCGTTGCTGTTCTGGTAGGGCACACGGATGCCTGCTGTCTTCCTCTTTTCTGAGTTTTAGCCACTCCCTCCCTTCTGGAATCTTCTGCATGACACAACAAGCAAGTTCAATTTCTCCTACACAAGTGCAGGCACAAGCCCTCACCCCTGCTGGGTTCTCCAGCTCCTCTCCTTCCTGAACCACTTGAGCTGCACATTTAACCTCACTGCCATGTCTCCACCCCTGTGGCTCCCTTCATGCATGGTCACCGCACTCCCAGGATGTCTCTTGACTAACCCAAGAATCACCTTGTCCAACTCATGCATCCAGCATCAGGATTCAAACCCAGTCTGACTCCAGAGCCAGTCAGCAGACACCAAACCGAGGAAGCAGGTCATGGAGCAGTGTCCTTGCCAGCTTCCTTCCCCGCCTGCACCAGCTCAGTCTGGAACCTCACTGTGTTGCTATGCTGACCCCCATCCTCCCCTCCCTGCTCCATGGTGCTGGGCCTGGACACGGGTGTCATTGCAGGATGGAGTATGTGCAGCCATGATGCCAGCAGAAGCTTCTGAGGCCACCGAATGACTTCATTTAGTTCTGGCAATTCTGTCTCTTGCCCAGAGAAAGCCTGCCCCAGATGGCTCTGTTCCACCATGAGAACAGTGTGGAAAAGGGAGCAACAGTCAGCCCCGCACAGCCCAGCCCACCTACAGGCCCTAAGCAGGAAGTCATCTGCCCAAGCAAGTCGCTGATGCGTCCCTGAGATTTGGGGTTGTTTCATGCACAACATTACCACTAAGAGAAAAAAAAAATACCTGACTAACACACTCTACCATGTGTTGGTAGAGCAAGTCAGGAATAAAATACATCCCCAGTGCCTAAAGAAGAAAGAGAAATGCAAAGATCTTAAGATCTTAGGAGAGCCACAGACCAGACTAAGTCCTCCTGGAGACCATGAGTACAGACAGAAGTTTTCAAATCTGCCCTTCTAGAAGCAGCAGCTATCTTCCCTTTCCCTTTCCTTGCATTTCCTTATAGAGGGAACAGTCAGGGGAGGACCCCTCCCACCCCACCCCTTACACAGCGAACCCAGGAGAGTGGAAAGGGCTTCTCTCATTGGTGAGTTAGGAAGGAGCACCCAGCATACCTGAGAAGTCCCTTCCCTCTCCTGTGTCTACATCCCCTCCATCTTCCCAGAGTGTGGGTTCTGTCTGTGTGTGCACCATCAGCAGAGGGAGGGCTGATTCGAGGACCAAGGGATAAGAAGTCCGGGGTCAGGGAGCAAGACTGTGCCCTTGCATACCTAATTGCATCTCCCAAAAAAAAAAATCACATGTTCTTAATGCACGCTGAGCTCCAGCTTTCCCACACCTATCTTCTATCTCAACCGATGTCTATTTCAGGCAGGAAAGGAAAGAAGGAAGGCATTTTTGTTACTGAACCCTAAAGCTTCGAGCTAAAATAATTTACCATTGCATAATTTAGAGTTGTATAAGCATTATGCAATGCATAGAAGAAATTACTGGGTGTAAATGTGAGATCCACAGGTGTGAACGAGAGGTGCCCTCATCCACTGGTACGCGGGGACCCTCATGGAGCACTGTTTTAAAGACCACTTGGTACTGTAGATTTCCACGGCAGGATGTGAAACAATCTAAACCTCTAGGAAGTGACATTAAATCCATACTATCAGTGGTCGATTGGTCCCTTCATGTGAGAACAGCGATCGATGTCAGCATATACAGTGGCTTGGAACTTAAATGGTCAGTGGTTCTTGATAGCAGTGAGGCAGAGCTCCTGCTAGTCTTTCAGACCAACTCAGTGCATTCAAAACACTACCTTTTGCTGAGAGGACTCATAAGTAATGAACTATGGAGGCTTCTAGAACAGTCACCGGAAAGTTGAAAACTGAAGTGGTAATGACCTTAATTAGTAAACTGCTGTTTGTCACTACCAGTGTCCTGGGCTTGAGCTGTAGCCCCATCCTCGGAACGATGGGGTCAGAAGACTCCAGCGTGAGAGTGTTTCCTGAGATTTCTCGCAGGTGGACTCCAGGCAGAGAGGATTCACACGCAGGCTCTGTGATGGTCTGGATATGGTGTTGTCCCCAAAGATCCTCATGCTGAAGACTCGGTCCCCAGTGCAGCAATGACTCATGGGATTTAGAGAAGCGATTGCATCACGAGAGCTCTGACCTCTGGATTAATCCATCAATGGATTAATAGTTCGATGGCATTATTGGAAGGTGGTAGGGACGCTGCAGTAGGAGCACAGGAATCATCAAAACGTGCAGTTTCACTGCTGAGTGAACGGCAGCAGTTTGGTACTTAAGCTGATTTTTCTAAACTGATTGTGGAACAGGATTCATCTATGTGGAGACGGCACCAAGTTGAACGAATGGGTCCTTGTGGGTGTGCGTTTGGGGACTGCATCTTGTCCCTGGAACTTTCTCTCTCTCCTCTTCCCAGCTGCCACGAAAAGAGCTTCCTTCCTCCACCACAGCTTTCCACTATGATGCTCTGCCTCATCTCAGCCCAATGTCATGGAGCCAGCTGACCATGGGCTCAAACCTCGAAACCACGAGACAAATCAAACTTTCTTCCTCTAAGCTGATTTTTCTCAGGCATTTGTCAGGCTGAAAAATGCTAATACAGGGTCCCAACCTTTATGTCCTCTAGGAACCCAGGGTAGTCTCCCCCACATTCTCCAGGTTATGGGGGTTGGGTAAAGAGAAAGAGATTAAAGTTCATTAAACAATGAAAACTTGCTTTGCCCGTGTAGCAGTAGACACAGGCGCTTCGTGCGAACCGCAGTTTACTGCAGATTTAAGTTGGCTTTGAAGATGGGAGGGACAATGTTAACCCTGCCTTTGGGTTTCTGTGCTGTGTCTTGATGCAAAGAACCCAGCTGGATCTGCCCAGGAGTCTAAGAGAAAATTCTGAGATGAAAACCGGGCCCCAGTCTAAGCCACTAAGTTTGTGATACTTTATTACAGAGTGGAAAACTATTTCAACATATAGAAAAATGAAGACTCTGTGCCGACATGGGCGTCACGGGCAGCTGTCTTCAGATGTGCACGCAATTTGAATTGGCCACGTCGCTCACATCCAGGTAAGCTACATCTTCTTTCTTGTTTTCAGGACATGAGGAACATTTCCATGGTGCTTTCCAATAGAGGTCAAAACTACAAAATAAAACACCAGTCCTCACAGCCCTGGACAAAGGTGGCCAAGGACCCTCACAGCTTGTGCACCGTCAAGGGCCCTGGGAGGTGACAGGGACCACAGCCCAGTTGGTTTCCTCTGGGGCTCCTGGATGGGGAAGCCCGCAGCGTTCTCCACCATCGTCAGCACCAAGACCCACGGAGGCTGAGGGGCCTTCCAGAAGGTGGCACGTCTCACACTCAGATTCCTTCAAGCACCGTGCGTAGGAGCACTGCCTTCCTGAAAATGTCACTTGGATGAGGTTACAGTGTGCACATAAAATAAAAAGGGAATTCTAAGATTAAATGCATGTGAATGGCAGACCTCTCAAGTTCATGGTCCTGAGCCAAGTGCTGGGATTGGATGGAGTGGGAAGAAGTTAGAAAGATGTGGCCCCAATATCTCCCTAAACCAGTTACGTCCTCCAGTGTCTTTCAAACCCCCAGTCCTGGGAAGGTCCAGGCCATGTGTGACCCAGCATTCACATCTGGGCCCCCGCAGCAGCCCTTCCATCAGGGCGTTGGTCCCAGGCCCTTCATTTGCTACCTATCCCCACTATAGGCCTCTGTGGCCCTCGGAAGTTGCCAGTGAGATCTCTCTCTAGGCCTGGGAGGGTAGGTAATTCAAGGGTGAGTTCTCTGAGACATTCAGACACCATCTTTCCTTTTGCTCTCCTTCATGCGCGTCATAATCAGCACAGATATGGGCAATGGAAGGTTAGAGCTGCGAAAAATCCCACCCCTCCATTATAGGTCCTCACTGAGAGAGCCCGCCGGGTCTGGCCCTGCCGCAGGCGAAGGAATCAGCTGGGATCCAAGGAGCAGAGCCAGCCGGGAGCCTCCAGGAGACCTGCAGTCTTCAATCTTCACAAATTTGTCCTGCTTTCTCCTCTAACTTCTCCCCACACCTGGGGCGGACAGATGGTGGGGTGGTGCAGTAGAGGTGGTCTAGGTAGAGAAAAGCCAAAAGCCAAGGGCAGAGCTGGGGAACACCAGGTGCATCACAGGTGCATCGGCCTCCAGGAGGCACTGATGTCTGTTGCGTGCTCTTCAGGTGAGCACACAGTGGCCCAGGTGACACTCTTCAGAGTCAAGGTGGACTCAAGTTCTCAAAGTCACAATTGAAACTTCTTCTATGAAAAGATATCTGTTCTGGAATAACCAAATTAACCCTGTGTCAATAACAGTGAAAATTCAATCGCTCTCAAATTTTCCTTCATGCCTTATACCTATTCTAACTGGCAGAACTGTCCTCAAGGGAGAACAGGGCAAGGCACAACAATGTCACATGCAACCTCCCCCCAAAATCTCCTTTCCCTTGGAGTCCTGATTCCAGCTCCTTCGAGCCCAGTGTGGGTTGACCCCTCACCTCCCAGATCTCATCCCCACCACCCTCCTCCCTGACTGCGCCAGCCACGCTGGCCTCCTTGGCCCTGAGCATGTCAATCAAGCTCTCACCTCAGGCCCTTTGCACAGCGGCTGACCCAGGCCCGATGCTCACTCCCTGCCCTCCCTCAGGCCCCTCTCATGGCACTCTGCACACTCTCCATGGACACCCTATCGAAACCCTACCCTGACCCTGCTGCCCTCTATCCCCCTTTCCGTATTCAGGACGGGGAAAAATAGACAGGAGAGGGGACACAGGGTCTGAGGTCCAGAGGAGAATGGATCTGGCAGCACTGCCCTGTGTTCCCAGGCGCAAGGCCCATCTGTGCTTGCTGAGGGTCCTAGGATGCCTTTCCAGTTGGACCCTGAGGGGCCAGTGGCTCTAGCCTGAAGTGCCCCTGGGCTTGGCCACTGCCTGGCCCACTGCAGAGCGCTTGCTGAGGGCTCCTTGGGTACCTTCCTCCCAGAATGCAAGAGCCAGGGAACAGGATCGTGTGGCCCCAGGCTGTGCCCCAGTGCCCAGAGCAGTGCCCACCCCTCAGAGCAGCAGGCTGAGGCACTCCTGGGCCCTGGGGGGCGGGGGCGGTGCAGTGGAATTTGCTCCACCAGGAGCAGGAAGGGTGGCCCTCATGGAGGCCAGAGCCACAGGAGCAGCAGGGAGGCTGGGCAGATTTAATCCACAAAAGACCCACAAAGACGCAGAGGCCCTTTGCTCTAAGATGGTAGATGTCCACCCAGTGCCTCCCCTCAACCCTTGGTAACAGACTCCCTCATCTTTCGGGGACAGTACCGAGCTCAAAGATTGCATTTCACATCTGCCCTTACAACAGGGTGTGGCCATGGGACTAAGCTGAGGTCAATAAAACACAAGTGAAGCAGTGTGGGAGGTTCTGGAAGTTATTAAAAGGGACTGATACAGGCAAGAGGAGCATCCTTTGGCCCTTTTCCCTCCTCCCATTCTTGCTTCATAGGTTACGGGATGATGGCTGGACCACTCAGCCTCTTAGGCCACGAGTCACAGTGAAAAGAGCCTCATGCTCGAGTGGCCAGGCAGGAGACTGGCCCTTGAAGGCACCCATGTGTCCTCATGGCAGCCTGAGCTGCCCACCACCCAACTTCTCAGCGAGATGAAGTCCTTATTTGGGTTCTCTGGAAGGTAACACTGTCCCCTAGTCAAGGTCCGCTGGGAACACACCTCTAACTGAACCAGTGAGGGCAGTGCAGCAGGGACGCAGCATGGGAGCCACAAACCTCTTAGCAAGAAGGTAGGGAAAGGCTATCACGGGATTTGTGTCTAAAGAAAAGTTGGTGCCACAAAAATTGTGCATTGAATAAGCAGAGCCAAAATGATAGAATCCGCGAGCAGAGGCTGGAACTGACATTGTCCTTTTATACTTGACAAATCAAAACTTCTAATTTAAAACTGAGCTAATGTTGCTCAGGCTTCTGCTCAAATTTAAAAATCCCTGTATTTATTCTAGTACATATATTTTTTTAAAAATTTACATGCCTAAAGTTCTTCATTTGGACATGAATAAAATTCAGATTTAGATAGATCAAAGTTTATGTGACTGAATTAGATTAAGGACAGTTTTAATTCTTTCAGAGCAATAAAATAAGTCAAAACTGGGTGGCATTTGAATTAATTTGGGAATACAATAGGGGATCTATTTTGAGTTTTATCTTTTATAGGTGAAATACAATTGCTCTCTACCTGAGGCAAAATCTAAGAGGAAAAAAAGAGCTGCTATGCACTTGTCACCATACAGAGTTATTGAAAGGAAAAAGCATCAAACTGGTCTAAATTGTGGGGAAAGAAATACTCAAGTCTAAATTAGCTTTAGCTTAGCTAACCAGGCTAATCACAAAACATAGCTGGGGGGCACGGGGCCATTGCTCTGTAAAAGGCTTGGAGAGTATGATTCTTTAACGTGTTTGTAAACTTGACTATGGTGTGTCCTAGGACGTCATAACATAAACCAGATAATGCTCAGCTCAGAAGCTGTCAGCCACACCCGCATCCATCCATCAATTCAACAAATATTTTTTGAGCACATGGCATGGACCTGCTTCTGAGAGAAGCTGAGAACAAAGACCCTGAAGGCAAGAGGTTTGCAATTTTTCTGGAAAAATAAATGAAAAAGAAGAAGTATTTCTGAGCAAGTGTGCAGAGGGTGGTGACCTCAGTGTTTGCAGGGGGCAGTGACCATGGTTTGATCAGAGGTTGAGGCTCCGGACCCAGGCTGGAGGGCGAGGAGGTTTCCAGGGCAGAGCCTTTAATGCCGGATGGAGTCGGGTGCCCTCCAGGTGCAGGGTGGGGACTTCTCCTCCCAGAGGAACAAGATGTGTGAAGCCTGGCAGGAAGAGGGCAGATGGCCAGCATCTGTGGGCAGTGGTGAGGACACAGGGTCCAGCCTGGAGAGAGGGGCCGGAGACAGAGGAAGGCCCATCTGCATGGGCACACAGGGGCCAGCTGAGATTTCTCCCTGTCACCTGCACCAGGCAGGTCACTGTCCAGAGCTTTGCATGTGCCCCCTGTCCTTGAACTCTGCACACCCATGTGCCCTGCAGTGGCGAGCATGCATCTGACCCGCCAGTGATGGGCTCACCACGTGACTCTCGATAGCCAGGTAGAAGCAGACGGAAGCGGAGACTTGCCGTTTCTGGACCTCGACCTCAGAGGCACCTCACACCCCCCTCACCATCGTTCACTCTAGTTATCATCCCCACAAGGGCATGCCAAGTGACCATTGCCACATGTAGTGGTAAGTAGCCTAGAGCCAGGCCCCGCTGACCTCAGCCTGAAGCAGGGAGGCTACTGTCAACCTGCAGGCTCAGGAACACCAGGATGATGTGTGCCAGTGTCCCCCACCCAGACCCTCCAAGCCAGAGACCTGGCTGCCCCCTGCACCAGTGAGGGTTACAGGAGGCCACTGTCCCCACCCAGACTCTCCAAGCCAGAGATCTGACTGCCCCCTGCACCAGTGAGGGTTACAGGAGGCCACTGTCCCCACCCAGACCCTCCAAGCCAGAGACCTGGCTGCCCCCTGCACCAGTGAGGGTTACAGGAGGCCAGTGTCCCCACCCAGACCCTCCAAGCCAGAGACCTGGCTGCCCCCTGCACCAGTGAGGGTTGCAGGAGGCCAGTGTCCCCACCCAGACCCTCCAAGCCAGAGACCTGACTGCCCCCTGCACCAGTGAGGGTTGTAGGAGGCCAGTGTCCCCACCCAGACCCTCCAAGCCAGAGACCTGTCTGCATCCTGCACCAGCGAGGGTTACGGGAGGCCACTGTCCCCACCTGCACTTTTCAGAATCTTAAGACACTTCCCACATTCGGTGAGCCAGGTCACTTGGCTGCATCTTGGCCCAAGGGATCATGGGGACATGGTTTTTGTTTTATTTTATTTTATTTGGCTTCCACCTTGGGAAGATGGGAATGAAAATATTACAAATATTTATTACATTTCTTTAGAACTCAGGAGGAGTTGGAGGGGGAAAGGAGGAAGGAGGAAGGGGGAGAAAGAGACTGAGCAGTTTAAACCAATCCTTAGCAACTATGTCTTAATCTGATAAACCCCCTGCCCAATAAGGGGGACAAAAGCTCACAAATGGGCTCAGTAAATCATAATGATCTATGTGCTGCTTTCAGAAAACAGACGAAAACCCAACAATGCAGACAAGTGAAAAATGAAATGAATGAGAATCTGCCGGGGAGGAACTCACAAAACAGCCAGCGCCAGTCCCAACAGGCCAAGCGGCTAAAGATGAAATTGGAAGTGGCACCCAGGCTCACCAGCATCAATTTAGGAGACAGATTGCATGACAAGAAAAAGAATCACTGAATTCCCAAGAGCCACAGAGCCCATCCCCCAAATCTGCACCGAAGAGATTGAAATAAGAAGAACTTGGATATGAAAAAGAAAACAGAGCAGGACACAAGGCACATTCTAAAACCAATGAAATACGCTGAAACCAAGGATTTAGAAAGTGTAAATTATATAAGTAGGAATCCATGATGCCCTCTACTCTGGGGTCCACTGAGACACAGAGTCACCACCCCGGAAATGCCCCTATTGTAAGAGAGAAGAAAAATAGACTAAAGATAACACTTCCAGAGATTTCAGAACATCCTTGCAAACAATTCTTGGGTTAAAGAATAAACAAAGTCAATCTTCTAAACAGACTGCTCTTTTAATTAGGGCTATGACCTATGGGACCCTGGAGTGTGGTCAAAGCTGTCTTTAAAAACAAATTTTATTTATTTTTTAAATACTTTGAGTATTAGGAAGAGTGAATGTGGACTAAATATATCTTCTTAAAAGGGTAGAAATTCAAAAGAATGGAAAAATACAGTTTTCCTTAAGGAAAACAGCAGGAATGAAATAATCATCAAATCAGAAGCTAACAAAAGAAGTAGAATTATTAAACTGACCCCAAAGCTGATTTTCAGAAACAGAAATCATTTAGAATTAGCATCTTAAAAATTCTTTGTGTAAGCATACGCTAATTAAATTTTAAAATATTTGGGAAAACGGATGATTTTCAGGAAAGCATTAAACCATTAAAAACTATTTGAGAATAAAGAGCAAATATTTGTTACTGAAAATTACTTTCAGAAAAGAGCACAAGCCTAAAACCCAGATCCTGATTTCTAATATCATTCTGCAATGAAAAGGAACCCGCTCTCTCCTGAGAGGAATGCCTAATTCTAGGACAAGCTGAGCCTGGAGCATCTTATAATACCAGAAAATAAGGAAATGCTCAAAAAAATAACCCTCACGAAGTCTAAAGGACAGGGGAGCCAACTGAAAACACACCGACAGCCAAAACTGAAGCAATCTGAGTAACAAGATCAGAACCCGAAGTAAAAGATTAACACCCATCACGATTGCGTGAATAAATGCACACACCGAGGAGGCAAGTGTCTCGTGCAAAGGAATCCCAAATAATGTGTGCAGCGCTCGGCCTTGAGGGACTGGAACAGGACTTGAGTGGCCTGCACTGGTGACTTCTGTGCAGAGAGCACAGAGGAGGGGTGGGGACAGAGGAGAGCCTGATGGTGCAGACACCTGACTGACTGCCTCGGTGGGTGACCAGGGCCAGCCTTGACGTGGAAAGTCAGGATCACAGACCCTCAGCTGGCACTAGGGAAGCAGTGCTTGGCCTATGGGTCCTCTTCCCAGACCCCACCGCTCCAGTCCACTCGGGAAAACTTGAGGTGAGACCCAGCTGTTACGGTTTAGATGTGAGCTGTCCCCAGAGCTCAACAAGCAAGACGATACAAAAAGGCTAAGAGGAAATGATTAGGTTATGGGACTTGATCCCCTGACAGGGATGAACTGGCAACTGTAGCTGGCGGCTGTGGCTGGAGGAGGCGGCGCTAGGGGGCTTGCCTTAGGGGCGGGCATTCTGTACCTGGTGTGGAGTCTCTCTCTGCTTCCCAATGTGATGCCATGAGCCACTTCCCTCCACCACACTCTCCACTGTGATGTCAGCCTCACCTCATGCCCCAAGGAACGGAGCTGGCTATCTATGGACCAAGGCCTCCAAAACCGTGAGCCCCCAAATAAACTCCTTGAAATTGTTCTCATCAGGTCTTCTACCTATAACAGCATAAACGCTTACTTAAAGCACCAGCCAAGGAACGTTCAGCAAAATACCTGACCAGGGCTCCTCAAAACCTCTGAGGTCACCCAAAGCAAAATCAGAGTAGCTACCATGGTCAGTGGAACCTAAAGAGGTGTAAAGATTAAATGGAACATGGGATTCTGGACGGAAGTTCAAAGGAGAAGGGACTCAGGGAAACCAAAGAGACCCAAATGGAGAATGGAGTTAGCTGGTGGAACGCGCCTGATGAGTTCACCGAAGATTGTGTCTTCCCACAGGAGACACTAGTGACAAGGGACATTGGGTGTGGGATCTGCGGGAACATTGCTGTCCTTACAGTTCTGTAAATCTAAAACTGCTCTAAAAATAGAAGCTGACTGTGAAAAAGGCCACAAGTGAATATTAATAGATCTCCAGGTAATTCTGTTACAGCTTCAAGGAAATGATCATTAATGACTCTGTTAGACCGCACAGGACAATGTTTTAAAAATCCTTTGAAGTGGGTCACATAAACTGATAACGACGCTTGCTGGAGGTTGAATGCATGTATAAATAGATACACGGATCCTAAAATGCTGGCAAATTGAATCAGGCAGAGCATTAAACGAACATTCCAACCAAATACAATACACAATTTAACGATATCTATTATTAAAATATCAGCCTATCACTTCAAAAGAGCAAGTAATAAAACAAATATTTTAATACATGCTTAAAGAGCTTTTGATGTAGTTCAACATTTTGCAGATTAAAACAAATTTTAAAATAACTGGTTAGCATGATAAAGAATAGCACTCTTAAATCAGAGTAAAGTCAGATCGGAAACTCGAGCAGCATTCCTGTGGAATCAGAGACAAGAGCACTATGGTCCATGAAGTAGCATGTGAGATTCAGCGAGGCAAGGCTGCACCACCTGCCACCAAACCCAATGAAAAGGGCTGGGGAGGCAGCTCAGAGCTACGGCCCTGCTCTAACAGGTGCACTGCTCTGGGTTCAAATCCCAGTACTGCAAACTACCCAGGGAGTACAGCAAGATTCAGTATCAACACAAAACACTCTGTGTTACTAACAAACTGTTAGGAAATATAGGAAATATGCTGGAGAAAAATTCACCTTCTACCGTCAACTAAAAATATAAATGTCAATCTAACTGTGAGACTAGACACTATTGAGATATGTCTGGTCCATCACTCAAGCCCAGGAGGAGAAATCAATCCAGGAGGGCTGCCAGGAGGAAACTGCTCTTTCAATATTCTGCCAGCAGATAAAAGCTCAATGTACCTCTATAGTTTTTTTTTTTTCTAACTCTTCTTCTGGATGTTTTGAAATTTATATATTTAAAAGGGAAATTTCATTTCTGCCTTGAAAAGTTATCTATCTCATAGTCATTTCTATGTTCCAAAAGCTCTGAGGTCCCAATGATGGTAAAAATGCCAGGAGTCCCTGATGGATTGACGGCTGGGCTCGGGTCCGACCACTGTGAGATGGAGGTTCAGCATCAAGCCTCCTTGACAAAGACCGTTCAGCCTCCCCTCCCACCAGCAGAAAAGAGAAGCTTCAAAGCTTCCACCTAATTGTTTATTTGAGCAACGTCATGGTCAAAGGAAATAAAAGTGAGCCCAGGTAATCTGAGACCTTGCGATCCCCAAGAGGCAGGGCGCTGTCTTGCGTGCTGGACGAGGCCCTGGAGAGAAGGACAGAGGCTGCAGAGAGATGGTGAGGGTGGCAGTATGCAGAACACCTGAACAGGTAAGAGCAGCGGAGGGCCTTCAGGATCACGCTGGCAATTTGAGTTTAATACAAAAGAAGTTGAGAAAGGCTCCCAGGTTTCTGGCAAAGGAGCAGGGTTGTTTTAACGATAGGAAGAAAATCAGACGCGTGGGTGGATTTATATCTGGGCGGTGCCTCTCCCGCTGGGCACTGTGTCTGCTTTCATGCCTGTACCGTGCTATTTTGAGCACCATAGCTGGGTATGGATTTTGAACTCAGGTAGGGTGATGTCTCCAGCTTTTCTTGCTTGTTTGCTTTGGGCTCAAGATGGCCTTGGCAGTCTAAGGTCTTCTATGGTTCCATAGGAATTTTAGGATTGCTTTTCCTGTTTCTGTGAAAAAGGGGGGCATTGGAACTTCAATGGGGATTGCATTGAATCTGTACATTGTCAGTTGATTTTCAACCCACAGTGATGAGAAAGCTGGATATCGACTTGCAGGATAAGATTAGAACGTTACCTCGTGCAGCTTGTAAAATTCAAATCAAAACGGATCAAAGACGCCACTGTAAGACATGAAACTGCAAAGCTATCATAAGAAAACACGGGGAAATAGAAATGGCCTTGCTCTGGGCAAAGGTTCATTGACATGACCCCACAGGTAATAAAGCACAGGGAATAAAAAAATACGCAAATGGGATTACAGCAAACCAAAAAGCCACTGCCTTACCAAAGACACAATCGATGGATTGATGATACGACCCATGAATTGGGAGAAACTATTTGAAAACCATACATCTGAAAAGGGACTAATAAAATATATAAGGAACTCAACTTCATAACTAGAATGCAAATAACCCAATCAAAACCTGGACAAAGTTTCTAATCAGATATTTCTCAGAATGAAACATAAAAATGCAAACAGGTATATAAAAAATACTCATCATCACTGACCACCGAGGGGTTAAACTAAACCACCTTGCTGAGCTCTCACCTCCCACCCTACCAGGAAACACAGCAGACGAGTGCTGCAGAAAAGCCAACTCTCAGGAGTTATTGGCCAAATGTAAATTAATATAGCCACTGTGGAAAACTGCATGGAGCTTCCTCAGAAAACTAAAAATACAACTATAGGATCCAGAAATCCCGTTTCTGAATAAATAGCTGAAGGACTTGAAATCACTATGCTGAAGAAATATCTGCACCCCTGTGTGCTCTACCATTATGCACCAAAGCTCAGCTGTGAATTCAACCTGTGTCCAGCAGTGGAATGATAAAGAGAATGTGATAGTACATGTGCATACTATATTTTATATTCCATACATATGTACACATACCTATCCACAACCACGTATCATTTATAGATCACATGTATAATATATATCATACCCATATATTCAGTGGAATATCATTCAGCCTTTAAAAAGATGAAATCCTGTCATTTGTGACAACATGGATGAAACTGGAAGGCAATACATTAAGTGAGATAAGCCAAGCTCAGACAGACAAACTCCGCACTCATCTCACATGTGGAATTTTTAAAAGTTGAACTCCTAGAAGTGGAGAGTAGCAAGGTGGTTAGCAAAGGCTGGGGTGGGAGAAATGTTGGTCAAAGGGCACAGAGTTTTGGTCAGACACAAGGAATAAGTTTTCGTGGTCTGTTGCACAGTGACTGAAATAATTGTGGACTGTACATTTCAAAATTGCTAAAGGAGTCAACTAAGAATGTTTTAATACAGAAAAATAAGTATATAAGGTAGTGGATTTATTAATCTGCTTGATTTAATTCCTCTTTATCACACACATTTATCAAAACAATACACTATGCTCCATAAATAGATATGATTATTATTTTATTTAAAACTAAGGAAGAAAAGAAGAGGGGGGATCTAAGGCAAGGAGTGGAGGGAGGCTGAAGTCTTGCGTGCAAAGATGATTCCAGGGCATTGCAAGGAGAGTTGGGCACCACATCGACACTGCTGCTTTGAACACAAGAAAATTTCTTGGAGCAAAGCAAACAAACACCATGTGCTCTGGGCCTCTGAACAGGGGCCGTCTCGGCCACTGATGTTTGTCACGTGGTTCTTCGTGGACCGCAGTCCTTGCACAATAAACCCACACTGTGACACTCAGCTCGGCCCCTGAGGGCTCCACCCACAGGAGTGAAGGGGAGGGGCACCCAGACCCCACCCAGCTGCTCTGCACAGAGCAGTTCATCTCCCAGCCGGGCTCTTAAAAGTAACATTGAAAAAATGGCAAACTTAAAACGACTTTTTTGTCCCAATCTAAAGTACAGCAAACCCTTGCATTAGGTACAAATTCAGTGGTCTTGGTGAGCAAAACCTCGCCACTTTAGTCTCTGCAGACCATGCATGTCCAAAAATGAAGTGCATGAAGCCTTCCAACTTTCCACAGAACTGGTTCTTAACACACACACACACACACACACACACACACGCACA
>PVKS010003707.1:80350-100870 GCA_004027875.1 Aplodontia rufa | reverse complement strand
CCAGATAAGATGTAATGCTTTACAATCTAATACTTTTGTTTAGAATTATAAAGGGAAAGGGAAGGGAGGGATAAGGGAGGGTAATTGGGGGGGCACTCCTGGAGATAATTGCAATATCCAGAATATTTACACATTTTATACACATTTTATATTATTTTGTTAAAATCGTGTAAGGTTGTTCAAAAAATAATAATAATAATAAAAAAATGAACAGCAGCAAGTTGGGACACCCAGGGAATTGGAGGAGCAGGATGCGGGGTGCAAAGGAAGGCAGGCAGAGAAAGGCGAGAAGGTCTGTGCAGAAGAAGCCGTGGGAGAGGCAAGGAGGGAAGGGGACAAGTGAGTAAGGGCATCGCACCAGGCCAGCAGCCTTCAGAGGGAGCCCTGCCACTGACCCATGAGGGCACCTGTGCTCAACAGCAAGAAGGTGCAGAGGAACCCTGGAATGCAGACCACACCCTGCACAGCCACAGCTCCACAGTCCACCACCCGCCCCCAGCCTCAGCTTCCTCAGCCGTAGATGCAGCAAAACGAATCTGGTATACAGAGATGCAAAGATGACTTGGAGGAATAACAGCTGGGCCCCTGCACTGACAGATGACCAAGGCCATACAGAGGTGGATTACAACAACCCGTTAGCTCATGGTTTCTGCAGGTCAGAGGTCCAGGCATGACTTTGCTGTGTGCCCTGCTCAGCGCCCACAGGCTGCAGTCAACGTGACAGCCAGGGTCTCCACCTCATCCACAGCTCAGGGGCCTCTTCCAAGGTCCAGTGTTGGCAGAATTTCACTGCATAGTTGTAGCACCAACACCCTCAGTTCCTAGAGGTCACCCACATGTCCCTGCAGTGTGGCCCTTCCCAAACAGGACAGCTCTCCAGTCTTATAAGACAGCATGATCCAGAGGGACATCCCATCACTTCTGTTGTATTTTATTGGTTAGAACAAGTCAGAAGTTCCGCTGTGGTGATGGAGAGGGGATTACACTGAGGTATGAGTTGCCACCTGTCACCCTAGTGTGTGTGTGTCCCTGAAAAGTCAATCTCCTTGATCTTCAGTTTCCTTCTTTCTTTGTAAAATGGTGATTTACCTTAGCACCTACCCAAGGTAATTGCAATGGTTAATAATTTATTATCTGTAAAGAACTTAGAATAAAGTCTGGTCTGTGATGTGTATTGTATATTTAATATTGAACTTAAGAAATACCTGTCAATCAGCAAGCTCCTGAATAAATAGGGGAGGGCGGGGAGTGGGGGCAGCTGCCCCAGGTCAGCTGGCTGGTAGCCCTTGGGTGCCCAGCACACTTCCTGCTGGAGTCTGCTCCCACCCACAGCAGCAGGGTTTATGGGAGCCTTACGCTGGGGTGAGACCTGTGGACTTGGGGTAGGGCTTTCTGTAGATTTCAAGTCACATCCCAGGCCTCCTTCCTATGGGACTGACCTGACTCACACCCAAGGCCTGATCTCTTCCTGCACGGTGGCCACTCCTTACTCCCTGGTTCCCATTTCTTTGGAGGAAGATGGGTGTGGGGTCTAAGGAGCCAGGGCCCAGCCTCTCAGCCCCTCCCATCCCTGCAGCAGAAACCTAAGCGCTGCCTCCCCCACATGGCCTCTCCTTTCTAATCTAATTTATGCATAGCTCTTCTCGTATTTGCAAAACATAAGAAACCCTTAAAACTGAGAGGCTGTTTTCCATTTCTGAGGTGGGCTCCCCTGACTGCCACGCACACTCACACGCATATATTTGAACAAGTTTGATTCAGTGTAGCTGACACAAAAACCACTTAGTCGTTTCTCCTACATCATCCTAAGTTAATACTCCTGACAGGCTGCAGGAGGCTTTTCAGCAATTTTTCTATTTCAGCTTTTTTCCCTCTGCTTCCCTCCACCTCCCCACCTCCCCCTTCCCCTGCGATAAAATTTGCTTTCTGCTCAAAAGCTGACCAAACCTTTGCAATTTGTATCCATCGCATCTTAAGACCGAATTGAAAGGCGAGCGGCAGCTCTAACTGGGAAAGAGGTAGCCCGGCCTTGCCGGGCTGTACTCTGTTTGTGCTCCACGTGGGGAAATTTCACTGTTCAGGAAAGATAAGAGATGTGCTTTCTCCAGTCCCTTCATCTCGGAGCTCCGACGCAGAGGGGGTGCTGCAGGCCTCAGCAGTCTCACCTGCTCAGTGGCTGCTGGCACAGCTGTGGCCTTTGTGTCCTGCAGTGGGCATGGAGTCATTTCCAAAGCCCCAGGCTTTGGATGTGATCTCGGTGCCTAAAGAGAAGAGGGATCGTGCTAAACAAGCACATGTGTCTGTCTTCTGCTCCATGCTTCTATCTATGTATCTATCTATCTATCTATCTAACTATCTATCTATCTATCATCTATCATCTATCATTCTCTCTCTCCTGTCCCTGGGTCTCCACCTCAGTTTTTTTTTTTTCTTTTTTTTTTAATACCAGAGATTGAACCCAGGGGCGCTTAACCACTGAGTCACATCCCCAGCCCTTTTAAATATTTTATTTTGAGACAGGGTCTCCCTAAGTTGCTGAGGCTGGCTTTGAACATGGGATCCTCTAGCTTCAGCCTCCCCCAGTGGAGTCTCTGTGATTATAGGCATGTGCCACTGCGCCCAGCTTCTGCCTCTGCTTCTCTCCGACTCTGTCTCTGTTTCTATCTCTTTTTATCTGTCTCTCATTGGTGTGCACGCGCACACACACACGCTCACCCTCACGTGCCTGAAGTCCTGATGTAACTTGTGCATTTCCCCAGCACTGCTCCTTCTTTTTGCACCCGTTCTTAGTCTTTCTCACTTTCCAGCCTTCAAGCTGCCCTTGGGATGAGATTTCAGCTGGATCCTGCAGGGGAGGAAGTGTTTTGCAGCTCTACCCCCAGGTACCTGGCTTCACTCCTGAAGCATTGTCTGGGACAGTGAAGGCAGTTTGCCCTCCAGTCCCGGCTGGGTCCCCACTCTAGCTTTGGCTGAAGGCTGGCTTCTGACTCCTCAGCTCCTCAACAGGGAGGCTGCCTGGCCAAGACCCACTGCGGTTCAGGGCTGGACGGCCAGCAGGGGGCAAGCTGACCTTGCATCTGGCAGCCCAGGAGTCCCTGACAGGCTGCCAGATGGGTGGGGGAGTGACAGTGGCTAACCTTGTGAGGGGAGGCAGTTACTTCAGGCCAAAACTTCTCTCCTGCTGGCTTCATATTTCCTGAGGAACCATAAGACTCAGGGCCAGCAGAGAAGAAGAAGGCTGAGCTGTCTGAGCACCTTTACAGAGCGAGCAGCCCGCGTCTCTGACTCCCAGCCGTCTCCAGCGGCAGGAATGGGACTGGGCTGCGGAGGCCTTCTCCAGAAAAAAGGTGAAGACTGAAGGTGTCTACCACTGGTTATCACTTCTCTACAGCTCATCTCTGCTTCAGCCAGGACTATCATGGGCACTGCTATTGAGACAGATTGGGAGAGATGGTAAAAAGGCAAGGTAGTCTGGACCTTGGGTCCCATTCAACCACACCTAGAAGCTGGCCAGTAGAGAGAGATTAACGGGCATGCTCAGGTCCCTCAAATGCTAATGACCATGAGGCTCACCTGTGGGAGCAAGTCCTTTGTCCCAGAGGCAGGAAGACTAAGAAGCGGGGGTGGACACAGATGGGAACTAGGAAGGAGTTGCTGCCTGTTTTGCACAGATTTTAACCAATGGTGTTGGTGCTTAGTGTTAACGCCTGTTTTATGTAGAGTTTAACCAATGGTGTTGGTGCTTAGTGTCAATGCCTGTTTTATGTAGAGTTTAACCAATGGTGTTGGTGCTTTCCTCAATGCCTGCTTTACATGAATCTTAATCAAGGCTCACACCCAACCAATATAAACCCTGGCCTAAACTCCATTAGCCGGTGTCCTGCTTCCAGGTGCCCCTCCACCTTGCAGAGACTCTGCTCTCCTTCCTTAAGTAAATCCTACTCCTTTTATTCTCCCCTTCCATGGTTGTCCGTGGATTTTATTCTTCAAATTTGCCGGTCAAGAATCCAGAAGATTGGTGACGAATTCCCGGGGTGAATTTCCACCACACCAAGAGCTGCAACACCCTCTCAACAGTGGTGGAGGCAGGGGGCAGGGTGCAGGGTGCAGGTAACCCAGATCTTAGCTGGGGAGCTGCTAACACTATTTCAGCGGCAGAAAACCTGCAGCCAGCCCAAATTCTCAGTTTTAACTGGGAATAGCTGCAAATACTGAAAGTGGGCTACTTCCGCCACAGAATTCTGTAGCCAGCCCAACTTCATTCACCAGCGGGAGCAGAGAATCCGCCCTCACCTCAAAACCCCCGCATTGCTATCACGTCAACTTTGGAGAAGAGAAAATTGAATCCCCGAGATGAATTAATGAACCCACGGGCTCTGGAACTGGCTGACCACACACCCGCTGCTCACCACACACTGCTGCACCTGTGGGTCAGAGTGGCCTGCGTCCACCTTGCTCAGCCAGCTGCCTACTGGAGCACGCAGTCCAAGGTGCCCCCTCCAGGGCTATTCTCATGCTGGGAGGGTGATGCAGGAGGACTATGAAAGGCTCAAGACCCAAGCATTGACCAAAGCCTTGGAGAAACAGGAATGAGAAGGAGGAAGTGTTGGGTACACCCTAGACCCAACCATTACACAACTGTGTCACCTGGTCCAGTTGCTTAGCACCTCTGCTCCTCTATCGCCTCCTCTAGGAAATGTAGAGCTAGAGAGAGAGAACAAGGAATGCTAGCGTAGGCCCCACGAGCGGATCTGGAGATCTACAAACTCCCTGCAAATCCCGCGTGAGACTCCTGTGCATTGCTAGATGCGCACTCACCTGAGGAAGAAGTGGGCGATCTCCACAGGGTCCTCAGAGGGCTCTTTGAGCAGATAAAGAATGAGAAGATTATAATCAAAGACCTCCAATCGCATCAGCTCTGACACGCTGAGACAGGTGAGCCACTCTAACAAAGGAATTTCAGGGCCATGGTGGGTATCTGAAGACCTCGGCTGCTCATGTGGATGGTGTTTAGGGCCAGCTGTGGACAGAGGACCATTAGCATCTCGGAGACTCTGTGTTTCTTAATCTGTTGGCAGGCATTGTTATGCAGGTTTGTGCTGTTAAATTGGAGGGCAAAGCCCTACCCATGGGGACTCATGAATGGCACCTTCCCCCTACCCAGCACCCACTGCCACCACTACTAGAAGAATGTCATTTCAACTGCCTGCCAGTCTCACCTGAACCAAGAAAGGCTCTGCAGCTAGACCTCTGAAGATAGTTGAGGGGTCTTCAATAGCAGTTCCAGAAAGTGCTGAAAAGTGAGCCCAGGTCTTTTTGGGGAACCCAAAAGCTATGCAGCATTGGGCACAGGTAGGGAAATCTTGGTCGTCTTCTTTTTGTTTCTTTTTATTAAGAGTGAAGGACAGCAAGAGAGAAAGAATCAATTTTATTTAGTTTTTTATACAACTTTCATTGCTCCAACACTTCGTTGTGTACGTGGGGCTGGGGTTTGAACTCACATCCTTACACATGCCAGGCAAGCGCCGAAACTGCTGAGCCACCGCACCAGTCCCAGTCTCAGTTTTCTTTATCCCAATTGGATCTTATTGTCAATTTCTCTGTTCAAAGAGGGAATCAGGTAGAAATAGTTCTGTGAAAAAAAGGGAGGAGGTTGTCATAAATCAAACCCAAAAGCAGTTGAAGGGCTTATGACATGGGCAAGGAAGGAGAGGATAGTGACAACCAGGGTGTTAGGTAGGGTTACAGGTCCGAGAGTCTCAGATGCATTTGGCCCTGGCTGAGGGAACTACATTCTTCACCCTGGATGGCATCCCTAGTCACTGTCAGGATCCCAGTGATTGAGAGTCACAACAAGACAGCCACCTGCCACCTGCCACTTCCTCCTGCCTCTAGCCTTCCTGGATTCTTTGGCTGATGCTGCCCAGAACCGGTGCACCATGTGTTCCGCACAGAGCAGGAGCCGAGCTGCTTTCATTAATGTAAACTAATAGGATATCATTTCATAATGACTTGACATTCTCTCTTACTTGGCAAATATTGGTGGAATATAAAGTTTGCTCAAGTTTCCCTAAAATGTGTGTTTGGATCACTTGGGATTTGAAATTTAAATTTGTAATAGAGCTCCAAACCAGCCAATGACCACCTATCCAGGGAGTCCCACCTGCCATGACAGGAAGGTTCCTGCTGTTGGCTGAGGTCGAGAACAGGAGAATCAGAGATCTGAAGACATACTCAGGAGAGAAGAGAAGAGAAGCTCTGGCTCTGGAGGAGAAGGACAGTGTAGGAAGGCACAGCCAGGGTCCATGGCCAGTGCTGCTGAGAAAAGGTGGGGAGCCTATGATGGGATTCAGAGAGTGGGGTATGGAAAGGTGAAGAAGAAGATGGGCATTACCATCACTCCAAGGTGGGTGGAAAGAGCAAGGTGGAGATCCAGCCCTGAGGCAATGAAGTGCAGGCAAGGAAAATGGTCCAGACAAAGGCTCCCAGGCAGATGCTAGAGCGCCTGTGTACCCATGGGGATTTGGCCTTAGAAACCACTAGCAATCAGCTCTGAATAGTGCAAAAGCTCAGAGCAATGCTTGCAGCAGGATTACCTTGATACTGAGTTCTCTCAGTTGGTCCTGACAGCAGGAATGTACTGAAGATAGACTGGTTGCTTCGTTATAGGCAGGGCAGGACTTCAGTGGCTCCCAGAGATGACCCTGTGACCCCAGCTTCAGAGAGAGGAGGGAAGTGGGAAAAGGAGTTTTGTCTCAGGAAGAAAACAAAAGAAACACACAATTGTTTATTGCTACACGTGGAGGTAGAATCCAAGGACATCCCTTAGTGAACCATTCTGATGCCCCCGTGGCTGGAACCGGACAGACAAGAGAGTTGGAAAAAGGAGCCAGCCTCCTGATGCTCCATCATGTGAGGTGTTATAGAAGGCAAAGCTTTTTTTTTTTTTTAAGGAATTGAGTTGTTGTTCAATCATAAATGTGTATAAAGTAACAAGATATTCATTTAATCCTAAACCATAGTTACCCCCCACATTGCACACACCCCAGTCCCTAGATTCTTCTATATTACACTCCTATAGCAAATATAAATGTCCATATATACATAAATATGTACAAGTTATGAATTTTCCAGAATTGAATAATTGCATAAATACTATTTGACTTCTCGGGGGCATGGCTAAAGATTATGCTGCATTGTTGATCGTCTCCCTGAATCCCTTCTTATCTTCCCTTCCTCTTCCATCCCCCACTTCTCCCCTCCCCACACTCCCACTACATGTCTGTGGTTGCCCTAGGTTATGTATTGCTGTGCCCTTGGAGGGTCCAATACATGAGGTTGACTACCTTTCACCCAAGCCTAGGTTTAGTTCCAGCCTCCACAAATGAGGGAAAACATTCGACCCTTCACTCTCTGGGTTTGGCAAAGTTTGCTCAGTATGAGTTCTTCCATCACCATCCATTTACCCTCAAAGGCTGCATTATTATTGTTTCTAATAGCTGGGGAAGATGAAGCTTTTTCTCCCCAAATAGATGACAAGGTGGAATACCCCAGTGGAGCTGCAGATTCCAACACCACCACCTGTAAGAATAGGGAACCATCGTTAAATTCCCTCTGACGCCATCTGGGCATCATGACTGTTCCCTGGATCCTCATGGAGCTTCCTGAGCCAACACGGCCATGGCTTCCTCGTGAGGTGCCTTGCAAGGACAAATGAGTTCTGATCTCAGGAGTGAACAAAGAATAGATGAGCAACCCCTCCCTGCCGCTCTGACTCACCTACCTCACCTGGGCTGTCCCAGTGTCTCTTGGTCAAGAATCCTTGTCCTCACCTGGCCACTGAACTTCCCTGGCAACAGGTAAGGACTTTAGAGAAACAGACTAGAGTTCAAAGGCTGGACCCCCAAAAACTAACTGTAAAATGTTGGAATAACAAGGCAATTTCTCTGAGTTTTAGTCATTGGGCAACAAAACCTATTTCGTCCAGTTTTGGTGAAGATTCAGTTATAATAGCAATAGCATTTACTGAGCACTTAGTATGTTCCAGTCACTCACTAAGTGCCCTATGTGAATTAACTTATCTAAAAGGATTATAGGCCTCTTCTCAGTCCCCTTAGTTTCCTTTACATGGGTAGGGCCATAAATTGGCATCTGGATTCACCAAGTAATAGGTGTATAATCACAATTCTTGTGTCCTTGAAGAAATGAAGTTTCTATATTGGTCAGTTTTCTGTTGCTATGACAAAATGCTGTAGGTTATGAATATTTAAAGGAAAGAGGTTTGGTTTACTCATAGGTTTTGGTTGGAAGTCACAGATCAAGCAGCCCCATTGGTTTGGATCTGGTGAGGGCTCCCTGGGCTGTATCATATCATGGAGGATGGCAGCATGCCAAGAGACCACACAGAGGGAGATGACAGGAAGTTAGGCTTGCTTTTTAAATACAGCTCACTCTCAGGGGAATTCACTCCATGAGCCCAGAATGAGTCTCTTCCAAAGTCCTTGCACCAAACCACCTCCCCTGGAGCCCACTTCTCAAAGGTCCAGAGATCTCCACATCACATTGGAGAACAGGCCTCCAATACCCAAGTCTTTGCAGGACACACTCCAGTTGTGTCTCAACCACAGCAGTCTGTAACAGGTTGGTCTGAAAGGTCTGGCTCTGTTCAGAGAGGCCAAGTGTTCTGGTCTGGCAGAGCAAAGATCACATTCTGGCTTTCATAACTCACTGGTGGCTATGCCATGCCTTCAACATGGACAGGTGACATTGACTGTCCTCATGGATCACTCCTGCTCATGGGGATATGCAGGGAAAGCCTTGGTGGACCTCAGCTCTCTCCCACCATTTCCCCTCACCTCCAAGCTCTCTTCCAGAGCTCACAGCAACTGGATTGGAGGGAACAAGAGAGAACACTGCTCCACCAGGATAGCATAGCTTCCCCCTTTTCGGGTTCAGGGCTTTACCCTCCTGCCCGTGACACAGACAGCCCTGTCCCAGACAGAAGGACCATTGGCCTGTGGATTACGGCTTCCTCCTCCTATCTAGCCCACTGGCCTCTCTCATGGCTTGGGGAGCACCACCATTCTCCCTGTGTTTCTTCTAGAATAGAAGCCCACCCTCTCCTGTCCTCAGTGAGGTCTGAACATTATCCCTTAAGTGAAAAGACTGACAGCTACATAAACTGAGTTTCAAAAAGAGTCACTGAGGTACCCTTCCCATCCTTGCATGAGGACTGCTGCCCCCAAGCCTTCTGCTATGGGGACATCCTGAGATGGACCTCCAGTCCCTGTGACCAAAGGGCAACCTCCAGGGCTCTGACCCAAGGGAGTCAGTAGGGTGAACCTGTCCAATCTGAGACAGGCTCAGGGCTCCTGGAAGTGGGCTCAGGGTGCCAAGGAAGGGCGAAATGTACAAAGATAGCAGAGAAGGCAATCTCCGCCACTCATAGCTGTCTGGAATTGACTTGGCACATGCAGCCTCGCGGTGGCAATGCCGAGATGACCAGCCTGCACCCAAGCCTCCACTCCCCCTCCCTCTGTCCTGCCCCTCTTCTCTCTGCACCACATTTGCTCAGCAGTCTCTCATTTCCCCGTGTTGGTTCAGTCTCAGACCCAGACCCTGTTCAGTGTTTGTCTCCCCAGCTCCACTGTTTGCTCTCATTTCCATGTGTTTAACATACATATTAGCTGCCTCCCACTGGTCTCATAGCTGTCACTGCCTCTTGCAGCCTCAGTCTGGGTCCCAGGGCCCTTGGATACTCAGTTCTGCTGTTTCTTGTCTTTCATCCCACTAAAATGGTTTTGGGGAGCTGCAGCCTATCTCTGAGTGACTCTTGCCCCCATCCCTAGATGAAGGACACAATCTGGCCAGCAGGGCCCAAATCCATCCCCTGCACCTGGCCTCACCCACAAGTTGTCCTTCCTTCCTTCTAGAAACATAATACAGACACTCCTCCACTTATATTGTAAACTAAAAACATGGTTAAGTCAAAATTCATTCAATACGCCTAACCTGCTGAACCTCAGATCCAAGCGCAGCCTGCTGAAATGTGCTCAGAATTCTTCCATTTGCCTTTAGGTGGGCCTCATGAGACACAGTCACACCGCGGGTCGCCAGCCCAGGAGAAAGTGCGAAGTTGCAAATTTGAAGTGCAGTTTGCATTGAATGCATTGTGAAATCCAAAGATCAACAGCTGAAACACTGTAAGTTGGGGACTGCCTGTGTTTACGGGTGTTCTAGAACTACCATTTCTCACTTAATGAGAAGTCAGGGTGAGGAAGTAACTAAAGGTTCTTAAGCTGGACTCTGAAGTCTATTCTGATTGTCCCTTCCCTTACCACAGCCATCACCCTCTGCTGAGCTCATTTTATACCCCCTCTCCACTCTCAGGAGCCCACAACCCATGACTCTGAGACGAACCTTGGATGCTATCCAGCCCAGCCACTGAGCCATGGCTTGATTTCTCCTTCAGTTGCACATCAGCACCCCAAGCTCCTCCCACCTGCAAGCCCTAGGGGCCAATTGCTGGGAATGCAGGGTGGCCAAGAGGGAGGCCCCTTGGAAGGAGTTCACAGGGAGTGCAGGTGGCAGAGACACCTAACCATGTTGCACTGTGACAAGCTGAAAGGAGAGCTATGAAGAGGACCCTAACTCAGCAAAAGGCACCAGCAAAGACTTCCTGTTGTACTTAAAAACTGATCCTCCCAGTTCGGGGGACTCATTTCTTCCCCAAGTCATCTTCTCTTTCTGGGTTCTTCACACACACACTTCTCTCTATATGTCTCTGTCTTTGATCTGTTTTGTGCTTCTCTAATAGTACTTGACACTGGTTAACTTACAAAGAGCAGATATGTACTTGGCCCATGCTCCTGGAGGCTGGGAAATCTACTATCAACATGATAGCATCCAAGGAGATCCATACTGCGACTGCCCATGGTGGAAGGTGGGAGGGCAGAGCGCACACACCAGGATGAGCAGGACAGCGCTGCTTTACAATGACCTAGTCTGGCACGGCAACTCTGATCCATGTGGGAGGCAGAGCCTGTAGGGCCCAGCCACCTCTCATGAAGCTCAAGGGCCCAACACTAGCACTGGGGATTCAGGTTCCCACACGTGAATTTGGGGGCCACATTCAAACCATGGCATTCCCTGTACCTTGCAATTGAAAACCTAAAAGTGTTATAGAAAGCTTTATTAAGTTTCTTATCCTTGAAAGAGCAGCATCTCTCTGCCTCTGTGTTTCCCCAATTACAAAAAGAAGATCGAATTCAGTGATTTCTAGAACCCCCACACCTCCAAATTGGCTATTAAACCTGTAAACAAGGGAAAGTTCTGAGGCCTCCTGCCAGCAACCTCAGCAAACTTCCAGCCTGCAAGAGAGCCATTCTCCCCATAACTTCTCCTGCCACATCGAACCTGCGGATGACTGCAGCCCCAGCCAACACTACAACCCCCAGGGAGACCCTGTGCCGGAACCACCCAGGTAAGTGGCTCCCATTCCTCCGCAGAGATGTGAAAGGCAATGAATGCTCATTGGTGTTAAAAACCTTTGGTCTGAGGGCTGGAGCGGTGGCTCGGCTGTGCCTGGCAAGCCCGAGGACATGCGTTCAAACCCCAGTACCACATACACAGAAGAGTGTCAGAGCAATGAAAGCCACATGAAAAACTAAATAAAATTGATTCTCTCTCTCTCACTGACCCTCTCTCTTTAAAAAAGAAAACTTTGATCTGGGGCATTTTATTACACAGATGTAGATAACAAATACAAAACTTTTCCCTTAATGCACTAAAATATATCTTTCCTTAGACTTCTCTATCTGGTCTCAGTATCTTTCAGAACATGGCCATACGACTTTCATCTCAGGATATATTAGTAATTAATTTCACAAAATCCTGAAGTTTGAGTCTCTATTTCCCCTTACTCATCAATGTGATATATTCCTGTCCGCACTGAATAAGGCTGGCTTCCTTTCAACTTGGCTTTCGTTCAAGGTCAGTGTGTTCCCTACCCAACCTCCATACCCCACAGAGCTATACATCACATATTCACTTTGCAAAAGCCCTTTCACCGGCCAGTTTGTTTCCAGTTGACTTTCTGAGGTGGCAGAGCAGGTATGAGTAGGCACATTTTACAGAAAACAGGTCAAGTTGCTCTCCAGTTTGTTAATGATTGAGTCCCAGGTTTCTTTGTTGGTAGCCACAGCCAATGTCCCTCAAACCACCCTGTCTCCAGCAGGTGAGTGGAGGTTCTGGGTACCTCGCTGCTTCCCTCTAATAGCTCACTACTGGGGACTTCTGAAGGAGTCCAGAGCCCTCTTCCAGGAAAAGGGTGCAGGTGAGATTTCCTACTTGGGGGGCTTTCCTGCTTGGCCGTTCTCCTCGTGGTCCAGGCCTGGAAGCCTGGAGCTGGGGCTGTGCCTTTGAGTCCTGGCTCCTTCCTCATTAGCACCAGCAAATGCACATCTGAAGGTCTCCTGCAAGGGCTGTGGCTTGGTTTGCTTGAAGAGACTGTGGAAAATGACCTCTTTCCCCAGCATCCACGTCTTGCTGTTATCTTAAAAACAACTTTGAAACCAAAATTTACAATAAAGCTGACAATCAGAAAATGCCATTGGAAGCCAGCATAGACTCCTACAGAGGCTTCAGCATGACTTGCTGAATGAAAGAGCATGGGCCTGAGTGACAGGAAACTGATTTTCCAGTTCCACCCCTAGTCACAGCATCAGCGTGACAACACCAGAGGCACTCTACTTTTCTGGGTCTTGCTTTCTTCCTCCGTACAAAGGTGGTCCTCCTAATTCCCATGGTAACATTGGAAGATGGGGAGTGAGTGAAATAATACTTGGACCAAGCACCTAGTGAATGCCACCACTGTGTCGGATGGACTCTGCGTCCCCTGAGTCAGCAGGGCTGGGAAGCCTGCTTTCCCCCTCTTAACCACTAAACCAAAAGCTGGAGTAGTTAAGTAGACTGCTCACCATGCAGGAGAACATTGCGAGAGCTTGGAGGCAAAACTTAGGGTTCTCCGCTTCACCAGGATGACAACTAAGAGAACAAGTCCTCATGTGCTTGAAACTTCCTTTAAGAAAAAGGTATAAATACAACAATGAGGAAAGCCTGCTTTGGAGATGGCCCAGTAACACATGGTGTTCTCCCCATTTGTCCTCTTTCAACTTCCCAAGGCAGAGACAACATCCGGAGGCGTCGGGGAGAAAGCCCTGTTCCTGGACTTCTGCAAATGAGGGTGGGGAAGGAGGGTTCCTCCCACCCTTCACAGACCAGCCAAAGTCCCCTCTTACCTAATCTCTGTAAATCCCTGTACTGCGTTCGGAAGAGCCAAGATTCATAGCCTCTCTGGGAGGCTACAGATGGCTCATTTTTGCATTCTTCTCATTTCTTAAAAGTACTGCGCATGAATTTTTTAAAGCAAAATTGATTTAAATTGATTCTATTTAAATTTTCTTTTATTTTAAAGGTTTTGTAATGCCTCTTAGGATAACTGCAGCTTCTAGATGTGTGCAGAAACAGGGTAGGGATCCTGTATTGGACTTGTATGCAGATCTTTGCAGGTCATAAAGTTTGTTCTTTGCAACTCTAGCGTTCTAAATCCTGTCAACTGCTGGTACTCTTCTTGCAAAATTTGTGGATGGTACAGAGACCCCTAACCACAATCCCTTCATGCCTACACCGAGCAGAATTTGACGTTTCGCCTGCTGGATATTGTTCTCCCAACCCTTTGTACTTGTATTTGTCTGTCCTCCCCACAAAAAAATGCAGCTCTCTTCTAAACCCTGCCACTATTCAACTAGCTGATGCCACTGAGCCGTTTCTGTGACTCAGTTTCCTCTTGACAGTGTGATGCTGAGAGCTGAAGAACCAGATGATGAGGGAATACTATTGTTCCCTGGGAGTTAAACCTAGTAAAATCCTTCTCTTCCTTATGTTCTGCCTACAGTTGTAATGACAAAGGCTTTAAAGACACAGCGAAGTGAATCACAACATCCTTGGCTCTTGTGGTCACTCTGCTGAGAGCACTTGGGACGAGACTCTTCTCCATCCCTCAAAGGTCAAGGTTGGAGGACAAAATTAGTTGATCACTTGGATTTTCCTTGCCAGTTTAACCCTCATGCCCAGCTCCAACCCCACCCTTTACCTGGCTAACTCATGCTCTCCATATGCTGGTCCTATGATAGACATCATTTTATCAAGAAACATCTCTGGTCTCTCCTAGTGTGTGTGAGAGTTCTGTTCAGGTCAACACCATGTGTAGTAATGACCTACCTGCCTCACCCACCAACCTCTAGGCTCCGCGAGGGCCAAGGTCAGCTCTGCCTTGTTCAGCAGAGTGTCTGGCACACAGTAGGTATAAAAAGTACACAAATACACCTGCCTGTCCTGCCACCTGCACCAGGCGGTTACAGGGGACAAGGGTGAGTTTTTCAGCAAGCCACCTGATGTAGCTTGACTGTAATTTCCTCATCTGCAAAAAGCACAGTTTGAACTAACTGTTCTCTGCCATTCTTTTCTGCACAATAATCTATAATTCTGTGATTCTAAATAAAGTAATGCATTGAAAGAACAGGGGGAACTGTAGCACTTCACCCAGCATCAGGATTGTGTTGATCGCTACTATTATTACGCATGCTTCTTCTTCTTCTTTTTTCCTGAGCCATGCGGTTGGGCAGAATGGATGCAAACTTCCTCCCACCGCCCAAAGGCTAGCCTCACCCCAAAGGGCCCACAAGTCCCTAGCAGCACTGCAGCAGGGCCCCAGATCTGCTTTGTCCTTTCCTCTTTCCTCCCAGGCACCTTGGGAAGTGCCTGACGGTTGCTTCTTTCCTGACCTCTGAATATTCCCCAAGCTGTGTGCATAGGTCTTTGCCTTTGCAGACTGTCTGTGATAACCTCCCTGAATTTTCTCATCAGACCTATTGGTTTTGAGGATCTTTTTCTTTTTAAAAAAGAAAGAATCAAAAATCAATAATGTGAGGAAAAAATAAAACACTGAAGGAGAAGACAAAGCAGACAGTTGGTGCGCCCGAAGTTTAAATTAGAATACAACGGCTTAATGCTCCCGAAGACCGGCTATTGTTTCTTATCAGATTTCCCCTTGAACGAGCAATTGTGAAGCCAGCCTGTCCAGAGGAATGAGTTGTCATTCCGCCAGATGAGCAAACACCATCGATTTTAATGTGTGTGATGGAAACAAACAGCGCTGCTCTCCCTCCACACGCCCCGCACCGGACACCGTTCAGTGGGACAGGACGCCCCCATTTTGTTAAGCGCTAGGCAAAAGCATTAAGCAGGCAGCCAGGGAGGGTCAGGCACTGGAGGGTGTCATTCTCCTCCAGGCAGACTGACCCTGAGAGCCTCTTGGTGGCTGAAAATCCTGAGTCATGCACTGTGGAGACCCACGAGGGGGAAGGACTGGAGAAAAAGAATCCCAGTCTCTTTGGGGATCTGGAAAGGAAGAGCCAACATGTGAACGCCCAGAGGTCTGCAGACAGACGCCAGCTGGGAGATCTGCAATGGCCAGGGCAAATGCAGGACAACAAGCGGAGCCAAGAGCAAGGGCAGGACCTTGTCATCAATATCCTGCCCCCAGTGCTCCAAATCACAAGAACCACCTTAAAGAATCTGCTTTGGGGCTTTAGCCAGTGATAACCTGTTATCAGGAACAAGAGGTTTATTGAGTAGAGAGACCTAGAAAGCAAAGAGCCTGTCCACACCCCCCTAAGAAGATTCCAAGGCCTACTGAGAGGGGCAGACGGATGTGGCAGTGGGAACAGAACTCAGGGTTAGGAGAATAAATCTAAAAAGTAGACCCACTATGCTGATTGCTCCCTGCCCCCCAACCCCATGCTTTCTTTTCTAAGAAGCAGTTTAACTGCAGCCCTACCTAGCTTAAGTGGACAGGATATGTCACATTCCTCAGCAAACTACCTGTTATTTGCAAGGGAGATGGGAAATGCAGGTCTGAAATAATGTCCATTAGAGGAACTCAAGTTATCCTGAAGGGGAGTCTTTTATAACCAGATCCCGGAAGATGAGGATAATTCCTCCTAACCTTCAAACCTGTAAGAATGTACGGTTAAGAATCCAGTTAGAACAGGTTAGCATGCACCAAGGTGACCTAGAGTTGTCATGGAAGCGGGAGACTTTAAAGTCTAATGTCATCCTGCTGCCAATCAAAAGTCAAGAAGTAGACCTCGGAGGATCTCTCTGGAAACTTCTCTGAGCTCCACCATAATACTGGAGAGTGTCTACTTTACATGTTTCCTTTCCCTTGAGTGAATTCATGCCTGTTACTCTCAGTGACATGCCAGAAATCTTTCTGACTTGATTGTAAGAATCAGGGTTTGTAGTGAGGCTGTGGGGGATCTTCATGCTGCCTCAGTTTCCTAGAAGACCCCAGCCTATCAGTTCCCCTCCCACATCACAGGATTTCTACCTCTTCTCACTTCAAAAAGTCCTACTCGCTTCACTCTTACTTTTTGTTATTGGTCTTGGATTTTATTCTTCAAATTTGCAAGAGCAGAACCCCCAAGCAAATGAATGAGGCCTGCCGCCTGCATAAACCCCATCTTCCAGCAGAAGCAGGGAATCTAGTTTCATCTCAAAACTCTGCTTTCACTACCATCACTAATCATTTCTGTTGGCCAAACATTCAGATGCTTTCTCTTCAAAGCCCATAACCTCAAGTCTATGGCCTTCTCTATTTACCTGGTTAATTAGTAGGCATCAAAGCAATATTTATACAATTCACTGACTAATGTTCTGCACCAAAATGATACAGCAGCTGAAATAAACCTACTGCAATATCAGTGGAAACAACTAAAGTTAACAGATGTCAAGATATGAGCTATGCAGGGGCTGTATGTGAAACCAGACAGAACCTGCACAGAGAATATCGAACACCCACGATCAAGTAGGTGTCCCCCATATTTCCTCAAAATAGTTTTCTGTCCTTACTCCTGGGGGATAAAAGAGAAGGCTCACTAGTGAGGAAGTCTCCAGTCTGGAAGCTGAGATCTGCCATTGGGTTTTGCTATTAAAGACACATAATGATAACATGCCCCCGTGTTTGAATAACCCTTGGTAGTTCTAACAGCTTTTCTGTGTGTGCAGTCTTCCAGGAGTGACAGTGCGACGCTGAGAGCCCAAGAACCAGATGATGAGGGAATACTATTGTTCCCTGCGAGTTAAACCTAGTAAAATCCACACACAATGGAAATGATTAGGCAACCATGAAAGTAAATGCGGAGATTATCTGTGATTGTGTGACTGGAGTGTTTGGGGACACCCAAAGCTCCAGTCACGGATATCCAGAAGTGATCGGAGGGAGAAAAAATTGGAGTGAGATTGTAATTTGGTAAGCAGAAACCTAATCAATTGCATTGTGCCTTCCCAGGAGAGAGAGCTCTTCAACGGCTGCCTGTCAGGCTGGGATGAGTCTGTCCTTCTGCAGGAAGGTACCTGCTGTGGAAATAGATGCACTGGGCTGTCAAAGCCAGTAAATGTTGGAGCCATAAAACTATTTTCTTTGGTTCTGATTCTGTGCTCTTCTCCCCTTGTTCTGGTAAGTTTATTTTCCATGCAGCTTGCTTGCAGAGGAAGAACGGGCTGGAGAGGCCCGTGCGACCTATGCCCGGCCCATCTTGTACTTGCGCTGTTTCTCCATATGCCCCTTGAGGCTCTTGTTAATACAAACCACCTGCCCTGCGTCCAGCTAACAGGACAGGACTCATGAGCACACAGTGCTGAGGGCTAGGCCTCCATTCTGCTCCCCTCAGTTTTATTCAGAAGGACTACCCAGATGGGAGCAACAGAGGGGATCCTCTTGGCCGCCCTTTGTAAACACAGATCACAAGGAGATGCATTCAAGACCCGCCATCTGCCTCCTGTTGCGTGGCAGACCTCTGGCTTCCTTCTGGGTCCCCAGGTTTACTCTTAAGACCCTTGGCCTTGGGTTCCTCTTGCTGAGGGATGGGAGACAAGGCCACCAGAGCTCTGTGAGCTCCCTCTCAGCACCCTTCTTCACCGGAAGAACTGGAGCCCCTCACGTAGAGCACGGAGCACAGGCTGATCCCGGGGCAGTTGGGCAGGATTGCCAAGGAGGACAGCCAATGGCTTCCAGCACTTTATGCTGGCCCAAGGGGCAGGCCTGCTCTTCTCTTTCTTCTTTCTTTCTTTTGCTTAGAGAGAGAGAAAGGGAAAATCGTCTTTGTTTATTTTCTCATCTGGCCTTTGTTTCTCCTACACTTAGTTGTGTACATGGTGCTGGGGTTCTAATCCGGGTCCACACGCATGCCAGGCAAGCACTCCAACCACTGAGCCACTGCTCCAGCCCCTGCTCTTCTTCCCCAGACGTGGTTGAGGGACACCTCCTGGAGAATCACATGGAGACATGTCCTTCCGCAGTCTCTGTGACTCTTCTCTGGGGGACAATTATCAGGCCCACACCCAGCATTCACGCTTTGCCACCGCTGAGAGCCCCCATAAGAGGGCTACGGGGGCAGCACAGGTGGGGGTTTTACTTGACAGAGCAGATGCAGGGCCTACGTCTTCAGCCTTCTTCTTCTCAGTCAGGATCCCAACCATACACCCTACACCTGGCCTGACTTCAAGCCAGGATTCTTGTCCCCCTCCCCAAACAGCTTCTCTCTTTAGAAAAGTCCCCACTGCGTGCCTTGTTTCCCACCTCAACATTTCTAATCAAGAATCTCCCTTCCTCTCCTCCCTCTTGGGTGATCCTTGCATTAAATACTAGTCACTTACCTCCATTTCTTAAAGCCCCAGGCGAACTCCAAATCCCCAACTCTAGCCCATGTCCCTCAGCTGCTCCCTCAGCTCGTCCTAGCTTGAGCATCACTTCCGTTCCTCTTAAAGCAGGACAGTTACCCTGTGATTCATTTCTTCATTTGTGAGAATTGAGATTCCGATTACGGTATATCCATATAGTAGTAGGCTACCTGGCCACTTAAAATAATGGCATAGAAGAGAACTCGATGAAGTGGAAAAACATTCACAGCAATACATTGGGTGGGGAAAAAAGAGAGGAAACAGTAAAGCAGCGTGCACAGAACATTCACACTTTAATGAAAATATTCGTAATCTTACGTAGAAGCATGTGTGCACTGGAGCCTCCAGGACTGGGTAAGACTGTTCTCAGCTGTCATCTGGTCGCTGGGCACTGTGATGATTGCAAATGATACTTTATTCTTTGTGATTTTCTGTGCTTTCTAATTTGGTTTACAATAAGGAGATATTACTTTTGTAACAAGAAAAAAAAAAAGAAAGAAACAGAATAAGTGTGGGTTTTCTCAATGCCTTTTCCATCCCCTGCCCACTCTCTGTGGCCTTTCCGTGTTTATCCACATTGGCATATGTCATTGTTATTCTCAGCAAATGAGTCAATTAGAATAAGACCCAATTGGTATGCGCAGACTGTGGCTGTTGATAGTCCAAAAACTGGTCAACGCCAAGCAATGGTTTCTTTGGTTGTCCAAAATACACTGCCGTCTGCGGTCGGGCCAGCACCACTCTTAGGTGTGCTCAGCTGTTCCTGAAGGCAAGCGATGTCCCCACCAGAATTCTTTCCTACAGATAGAATTTTCTCTTTGCCTTGGAGAGTTAGTGTTGCATCGTGGTTAGTAGTGTGCATTGCTTTATTCCTGGATCGACAGCTTCGGCTGGAGTTTCATCTCTGCCACTTACTATGACTATTAACTTTCCGAGCCTTGGGTTCCCATCTGGAAATAGAGAATAATGAAAACATCCACTTAGAGGATTGTCTTGAAGACTACACGAGTAAATGCAATCAAGTGCTTAGCTCAGTGCTTGCCATATACCAAGGATTTAACAAACAGGAGTCTTTATTAACCCCTCAACAGCCTCATTCCTTAGAGGAACAACATTTGGAGTTATTTTTAAATCTCCTATGCTTGACTTTGAATAAAGAACCTAAGAGCAGGTTTTGACAGCTTTCAAAGGACAAAGGTGGAGTGTTCTCTTCTGTTGCTTCCATTTCAGAAATATTTAGACACAGGCATAGTGCCTGAGCAGTTTAAGTTCCTTCCAGAGGGCCCTTCTTTAAAATGTCATCCTTCAATGACCTTTCAGTCATTTTTGGATCTAGTTTTCTGTGCTCTGAGCAGACCACATTCCAATAGTGACCTGCTTAAAATACACAAAAATTCTGACTTTTGGTTCAGTGAAACAGAATCTGAGGGTTAAAAGTAACCCAATCCAACTGCAAACTGGTTCAGCCACTATGGAAAGCAGTGTGGAGAATCCTCAAAAAATTAAGGATGGAACCACCATAAGACCCAGCTATCCCACTCCTGGGAATTTTCCCAAAAGATTTAGAATCAGCGTATTATAGCGATGTGGCTTCATCAATGTTTATAGCAGCTCAATTTACTATAGCTAGATTATGGAACCAACCCAGATGCCCCTCACTTGATGAGTGGATACAAAAGCTTTGGTTCATATATACTATGGAATACTACTCGGCCATCA